>SSNP01000034.1:1608047-1675411 GCA_006937955.1 Pachypanchax playfairii
AGGTTCTCCTGTAGAGGGTTCTAGCTGTAGACAGGAAGGATCTCCTGTAGAGGGTTCTAGCTGTGGATGGGAAGGTTCTCCTGTAGAGGGTTCTAGCTGTAGACGGGAAGGATCTCCTGTAGAGGGTTCTAGATGTGGACAGGAAGGATCTCTTGTAGAGGGTTCTAGGTGTGGATGGGAAGGACCTCCTGTAGAGGGTTCTAGCTGTGGACAGGAAGGATCTCCTGTAGAGGGTTCTAGCTGTAGACAGGAAGGATCTCCTGTAGAGGGTTCTAGCTGTAGACAGGAAGGATCTCCTGTAGAGGGTTCTAGCTGTGGACAGGAAGGATCTCCTGTAGAGGGTTCTAGCTGTAGACAGGAAGGATCTCCTGTAGAGGGTTCTAGCTGTGGACGGGAAGGATCTCCTGTAGAGGGTTCTAGCTGTGGACGGGAAGGTTCTCCTGTAGAGGGTTCTAGCTGTGGACAGGAAGGATCTCCTGTAGAGGGTTCTAGCTGTAGACAGGAAGGATCTCCTGTAGAGGGTTCTAGCTGTAGACAGGAAGGATCTCCTGTAGAGGGTTCTAGCTGTAGACAGGAAGGTTCTCCTGTAGAGGGTTCTAGCTGTAAACAGGAAGGATCTCCTGTAGAAGGTTCTAGGTGTAGACAGGAAGGATCTCCTGTAGAGGGTTCTAGGTATGGACAGGAAGGATCTCATGTAGAGGGTTCTAGCTGTGGACGGGAAGGGTCTCTTGTAGAGGGTTCTAGCTGTAGACAGGAAGGATCTCCTGTAGAGGGTTCTAGCTGTGGACAGGAAGGATCTCCTGTAGAGGGTTCTAGATGTGGACAGGAAGGTTCTCCTGTAGAAGGTTCTAGCTGTAGACAGGAAGGTTCTCCTGTAGAGGGTTCTAGCTGTAGACAGGAAGGTTCTCCTGTAGAGGGTTCTAGCTGTTGCCGGGAAGGATCTCCTGTAGAGGGTTCTAGTTGTGGACAGGAAGGTTCTCCTGTAGAGGGTTCTAGCTGTAGACGGGAAGGATCTCCTGTAGAGGGTTCTAGCTGTGGACGGGCAGGATCTCCTGTAGAAGGTTCTAGCTGTAGACAAGAAGGTTCTCCTGTAGAAGGTTCTAGCTGTGGACAGGAAGGATCTCCTGTAGAGGGTTCTAGCTGTGGACGGGAAGGATCTCCTGTAGAGGGTTCTAGCTGTGGACGGGAAGGTTCTCCTGTAGAGGGTTCTAGCTGTAAACAGGAAGGATCTCCTGTAGAAGGTTCTAGGTGTAGACAGGAAGGATCTCCTGTAGAGGGTTCTAGCTGTGGACAGGAAGGTTCTCCTGTAGAGGGTTCTAGCTGTAGACAGGAAGGTTCTCCTGTAGAGGGTTCTAGCTGTAGACAGGAAGGTTCTCCTGTAGAGGGTTCTAGCTGTGGACAGGAAGGATCTCCTGTAGAGGGTTCTAGCTGTAGACAAGAAGGATCTCCTGTAGAAGGTTCTAGCTGTAGACAGGAAGGTTCTCCTGTAGAGGGTTCTAGCTGTGGACAGGAAGGATCTCATGTAGAGGGTTCTAGCTGTGGACAGGAAGGATCTCCTGTAGAGGGTTCTAGCTGTGGACAGGAAGGTTCTCCTGTAGAGGGTTCTAGGTATGGACAGGAAGGATCTCATGTAGAGGGTTCTAGCTGTAGACAGGAAGGATCTCCTGTAGTGGTCTGTGTTGGATCTGTTGTTGAGTTACTGTGTTCTGAAGAGGATGATGAGGGTTCTCCATCATGTTCTTCATCCTCCTTTGGACAATCAACTCAAGAGACTCCAGTTGAGTCTCCAGGACAGAATCAGTCCTCCTTATCCATCTGTTCAACCTCTTCATGTCAATTGCTCTGATGCTCCGCCCCCAACAGGTGGCTGCAGGTGAGATCAGATGACAAACTCCTCTTCTTTTGCTGCTCCTCTTCAAATCTCTGTCTGCCCGTGTTGTTTGAAAGCCAGACAGAGACACGCTGGAGTCCAGGATATGTTCCTTTAGCCATGTCTCAGTAAAACACATGATGCTGTATTTCAACAGAGTTTCAAGTTCATCCATTTTGTTAGCAAAGAGATCTCACATTTGTCAATATGACTGATGGAAGTTTCTCTCTCTTCACTTTGTTCCTGCTCTGCATCCACATCTTCTTCTTTTGAGCTCATCAAGGATCCAGAGTTTCAATTTAAGGATTTTTTCAGCCTTAGAAATGTCAGTTAGTTGTAAACAAGTCTCTAGTTGCCATGGTTACGCATCATAACAAGTGGCAAAAAAGTGACAAATCAAGCAAAAAACTCAATCAGCACAGCACCCAAATCAGAAGAAAATTTAGTATTTAGAAAATATTTACAGAAGAAAAAAATAGCAAAAAATACTCAAAAAGAACAAAAAAATGCTAGCAAGTGCTAGCTAAGTCACAGAGCTACTCCAACAAGCCGCCACCAGTTGTAGCGCTATTCCGGATTGGAATCCAGCTGCTGATCCGGTTTCTGGTTTGTTTCCAGCATGTTAGAAATGTTTCATACTATTTGGATGTTTCATGGTGAAAAGTTAAGCTGAAAAAAAAAATCACTTATATTTCAAGTAAAATATCTAAATCTATCAGGATTATTATTCTGATTCCTTCAGTATTTTATCAAAAGTACTTGATATCTTTATCATTGGGGTTGTCTGATAGTTTCTTTGATTTTTATCAGAACCAGATAAAAGATTCCAGATTTTTGCATATTTTCCTGTTTCTGAGTTAAATCCTGCTGATTTTCTTCAGGTGGGTTCAGGTTAACACATTCAGCACTAAATAAATACATTTAGATATTTTTTAATGAAGTCATGGATACAGTAGAATGTTTTTCTGAAAGCACATCGACTCCAACTTCTCCTGCATGATGGATCCATCACAGCAGCCTGAGTCATGGTGATGTGGGACATGGACGCAGGAAAAAGGTTTAAAAATCTGCCGCCGCCTCTTTGCATCAGTGTTGGACATGATAAGGTAAAGGTGAGGGATGGAGTTACAGGTATGTTACAGGTATGTTACAGGTATGACGTTATGGTGAGTTCCTGCAGTTACAGTTTATATTTTACACACTGTAAAATCATTTAAAACAGCAACGTGATCTTTTCCAGATGGAGCAGGGATTCGAACCAGTGACCCTCCAGTTACCAGATGACCTGCTCGACCTCCTGACCAACTTTCACAAAAATTTAAAAGATTTATTTTAGGATTTTGGACAAAATGGGATTAATTATAGACAATGTTCTGTTTGGGTGTTTATTCATTTTTATTATACATGATTATATAATAGATATACGTTCCTATTCTATTTTACTACATGATTTATATATATTTTTATATTTTAATGTATTTCTGGTGACAGCTCTTCTAAACACTTCTGGGTTTTTTTAATCTTACACATAGTGCTACTTTTTTATTTACTATTTTTATTATTATTAATAATAAAAGTTAACACTGCTGTTATACTACCAAACACTACAGAGTATTTTATTCTTGTATTAACTGTATAACAGCAGCTCCATGAGTTGGAATCTCAGACCTGTTTATATGAGCTGCTATCAGACATTCTGTGTAAAGCTTCTCTTAATTAGACTAATTACACAGGGATAATATGAAGGTTAATCAAATGATAAACACGGCAAATACCGATTTGTTTTCCCCATTAGCTATTGTGAAAAGCCCAACCAGCTGATAACCATTACAAATGAGATTTGGAGCTGTGACAACTACAAAGACTTACACCCCCCCCCCTCCACCCAGCACCACCACCCTCAGCTAAGAAAAATATGTGCAAAATGAACAAGTACTTCCACAGCTCAGAGTTAACTGTTCTGACGGTATGTGAGAAGTATCAGTGTAGTAATCGGTGTAGTACAGGTGTGTACTGGACATCTCGCCCACTTCATTTAGAGCTCGTGTGTTTGTGGAGAAGATACAGACATTTTATCATCTCACTGGATGATGCAACAGAAAAACTGACCAACACTTAAAGATGGTTCCGTGGTCTACAGGGTACCACGTTAGACCCACTACATCAGGACCAGGTCTTACTGTTTCCACCACAGCACAAGCTGTAACCTCCAAACAGCATGAACATGATTCCTTTCAAGAGAAGAATGAAGAGATTTAACAGGACTGTGGACATGATGTCCAAACAGCAGTGGACAGAGATGGAGCGCACGTCGACTCGTGTCTCAGCTGCGTTACGAATGTTTCCAGCTGGAACCACTTCGGTTAAAAAGAAGAAAGATAAAGTTTTAAAGTTGCTGAGAAATGAGACAATGTGTCGTTTTTAATTTACAGGGTTTCAGAATTACAGAAGAAGAATCACGTTCTTTCATCAGACTAGAATAAAAATATCTACCTGTTCTACAAGCTAGCAGCCCGCGCGGTGGATAAACACATTAAAAGTTGTTGCAGGATCTTCTGAGCGGCTGCTGAGTTTCTGGCCTTTGCTCCCTGATGAAAACAACAACTTTTCTGTAAATATGGGAATCTGACTTTAATGCTAACTGACAGCTTGTATATTAGCTTGGGATGTATCAAATAGAATTGGATGGCTTGCATGACTGGAGTATGCTCCTTGAAACTTCAAGTCGTAAGACGCAAAATCTCAGGAGTTTATCGTATCAGAGTCTCAGGAGGGCGCTGACTGACAGCTGTAAATATATCACAACATCACTTTAACGCGTACCTCTGCGGTAGATGCTTAAAAATAATATTTGGATCAACATCAAGCAGAAGGAAGAATGTGTGTATTTCCAACAAATCAATAAGGTAACGACAGAAGAGATCATTTATTTTCAGGTGATGGTGACACGGTTCGGTTTGGATGCTTTAAATCAAACATCCACCTCTTCAGTCCAAAGTACTACATACCATAAAGATGTAAAAAGAGACTGAATATCAATGAAAAAAACTTTTTAAAAACTGTGACAGTTACAGCTAAAAACATTTAACAGCTAAACAGATTTTTTTTATTTTGAATATAAAATCTGTGATTTTGTTTCATGTGCAAAACAAATGAGCTCACGTGCACGCGACTGATTATAGCAGTTTAAAATCATATAAAATAAAGTTCTACTCAGCTGGTGTTGGTTAAGGATCTGACTTGTTAACACTAATCTGTATTTTATATCAAAGTTCTCATGATTTTTGATGGAACGTTTAAACAGTAACATTAATTTGGTAATTTGTCTTCAAGTAAAGGCTGATGTAAAGACAAATAATAAAATATGGTACTTTTTACTGTAGGTGTATAATCTATATAATTATATATATAGATTATACACCTACAGTAAAAAGTACCTTATATATTTCTTGTAGTTTTTAGTGACAGCGACACGTTCCAGGTCATCGAATGATGACTTGCAGGATCGGTTTAATTCAGCCATGTTGGAGGTTTTTCATCACGAGCAGCAGGTTTACGTCACATCATCTCAGTCATGTTGGAGTTCAGACTTTGTCCAAATTACTCTAAAACCTTCATGTGGAGTTTCTGGGACATTCGGAGATGGACATGCTGCTGCAGAACCAGCAAGTCGTCCAGGTCCTGAAGCAGCCCCAGACCATCACACTACCACCTCCATGTTTTTACACCAGATGTAACGAGACATGTGGAGTCTGTTTGTAAAATCAATAACCATCTTTTTCTTTTGAGTTCTGTTTTCTGTGTTTTTAAGCTGCTCAAACTCTTTTTGTTTAGTAAACATTGTCTGGACTCTTTCTGCCGCTGAGGCCTGTTGTTACACATCTGGAGCCTCAACATGTGGATACTTAAACACAACAAAACCTGGAGGACAAAGATGACAAATATTAACATAGATGTTTATATAATAGAGCAAGAACCAGATCTATTAGAGACTGATGAGGAACGTTTACTTTGTTACTTTAAACTACACGACCATAAATGGGCAGGACAGTTTTTAATAGGAAGTATGTGGCTCAACTGAGTCAAGTATGTGTTGTATGTTATCTTCATCAGCTGTTTCTGCTTGTTGAAGTACTACAGAATAGAAAGGTTCCCCTGTGGTCTGCAGCACAAAAACAAGGCTGTTATCTGTCTGTTATTGTTACAGCTGATTGTTTCTGAGGATAAGTTAGAGGTGGGGCGGATGCATTAGGCCGTCTACATAAAGATGCAAGAGTGGCATTTCAAGACTTCTGTTTTACTCTGGAACCCCTTTAAAAAAAAACACTGTTTCAAGCCTCATAAAACATCATGGACCTGATTTATCAATATTCCAAGTAAAGAGCTCAAAATTGTGTGGGCAGCAAAAAGTTTTGCACCCAGAGCGTGTTCCTGATTTGCAGGTGATCTACTAAGACTGACTGTGCAGTTGTTAACAGGTGCAAAAAGTAATATTTAAATGTGGAGTTTGACGGCGCTGTTCTCATGCGGGCACAAGAAAGACACAAACGGAAAATGAATTTATAGCAATTGGAGCTTCAAATATGAACAGAAGAGGCAAAAAAATAAAATGATCTTCAGGCTCCGCTCTGTGTTGTTGTTGAATGTTGTGTAACATACAGTAAACAACAGTCATCAGGTGAACCTGGTGCATAAAGTTCCCCTCCAACAAGGTCCAAACACCAACACCTGCTTTTCAGGATGCTGAAGGTTCTCCACAATGTTTCTAGTGTGTATGTGGACCAGATTATATTGATGTTAGNTCCTCAGTAGTCTGGTTGAGTCCAGGTGTTAGAGGGGTAAAGGGGGTCTGCTCCATCACCTTATAGATCAGGAGCTGATATTAGATCCATAAATATGTAGAATGATATTTACAGCATGAATAAGGTAACACACTAACACCCAGATCCATGTCCATATTCACCATCTCTCAACCTGCTAAATATAACACTGTTCATCAGAATGAAAGAATCATGAGTCTGGATCATTTACCACAACGTTTACATCACAAGTGTTTGGAATATGAATGTATCTGCTGGTGTAACACACACTGGACCATCTACTGGGAGACGCAGCGCTGTCACCGTGTGCAGGAATGATCCACGTGTCTGTCTGTGTCTTAACGCAACAATCACTGCAGCCAGTTTTCTGTTAAGACGCTAAAATTAGAAGCAGCAAACAGTTTCAGGTTTGATAAATCCCACTAAACCTGGAACGTCCACTTATTTACATCTTCTCCTCCTAATATTTAACATCTGCTGACAGAAACGCCCACGCTGCAGATTCATCAAGGGGGAAAGCGTTTAAATGACTTTTACCTGCACGTCGTTAGTAAATCACCTGCTGCTTGTTCTTGCGGCTGCTGAGCGGTTTGCGTCTGTTTTAACAACCATAAACCTGATAAATCAGACCCTTTGTCTTTATGGACACACTAAACATCACACCAGTGTGTGGACAGGGAGTAAGTAGTGGACGCCATGAAGAGCCAACCAGTGTCCAGATGCTACAGCTGTGTGGGCGTGTTGAACCCTTTAAACTGTAGAACAGACTTGAGGAAGTTTCATGACACATGAAACAGAGTCAACGAGTTCGTTTTCACCAAAGTACAAAGAGTTTGACTTAATGTCAGATATTTAGTGTTGCAGTTCAGTTCCCTGTGATGAGGTACTTTAATTACTTCTTAGTCATGAATATGGAGAAAAGTAATGAGATTACTAAGTTCTAAGAGACTTTTAACACAATTAGTTGCAGCCAATATTTTGTGATTTAACTTGTTTTTGTTTAGTTTAAAAAGGCAGAAAAAAGTTCAGTATGAACAAACCTCTCAAAATGAGACACGCCCCTTTTATTTATAAATCTATTTCCTCTTTCTGTAATCCATTACATTGATTGTAGTGTTACTTTGAGTGCACAGCTAACCTGCTAACATCAGACCCGCTAACATCAGGTGGTGTACACAAACCAGAAGGATTAAATGCTTTTAAAACAGGAAGTGTTGGTCTTTACCTCCAGAAGCACCATGTAGCTGAGCGGGAGATAGAAAAGTCCTACATTAAATCAAATGAAGGGCCATTATTCAACACTAGCTCCAAGCTGCACATGTCACTCTGGGACAGGTAGTTAATGAGCACCTGTGGTTTGGGAGCAGACTGGAGCACAGCTTACCTGGGAGGTAACAACAGCACTGACTCGCCTCGGAAGGATAAAACTACCAAACACTGGTTTATTTGACAGGTTCTGACTAAAGACGGAAATCAGAGGCTTTTCAAAAATCTGTTTTCTTTTTTTACCTGCAAAATATCAGAAGAAAACAAGAGAAAATATCCAGATATCTTCAGTTTGGTGTGTTAGTTTGTGAAGTAATGGAAGTGAAACACTTGTAGGTAGGAAGGTAATAGAAGACCGCTGGTTAAAGGTCTGTACGGGGGGGGGGGGGTGTCACTGTAACACTGGACAGAGTTAAATCTGACCTCGAACTCCCAAACGAGTCGGTTGTTGGTAGCATTGTGACTTGGTACGTTTCCAGTTTAAAGGATCAGGTTGTTTTATGAATCAATTGTGATTCTGGTTTATTTAAAACTTCAGAAGACTGGATGTGTGTACGGTTGACTCACTGCATTGATAATGAGATTTAAAATGCATTTAGTCACGTCTTTGTAACACTGAAATCACATTACACTGAAAACAGCATCAGTGTTTTTACCCCAAAGAAATATAAAAAAGAAAGAAAAATCCTGATGTATTTACAAGCTGACAGGTGCTTTGAAGCTTTAAAAGACCATAACAGGAAAACTAACAGCAGAATCCTTCCTTAGACTGTTGGGAAATTTCATAGTATTACAGTACAGCTTTATAATTTCACATTTATTATAAATATTATCTAAAATGACATTTGATTTTTATAGAAGTGGCCCAAGAGACTAAAGTACAGCTTTTAGTAAATAATGGCACTGACCACAAAAAGGTCACATGAAAATCTCAGTTTGTCCTCTGATGAACATTATAAGAAGGAAAAATGAAGGAAATTTGAGATTAAGTTTTTTCCTCCTCGGAACAGGATGAGGGGTGGATTTTGATTTAAAAAGGTCGGACTGATTTTAGTCTTTTCTCCACGTTAAAGCCAGTTTCACTTCCCAAACCTTACAGCCAGTAATCACATGTTTCTATGAAGATGAAGTGAGCTGAGACCACTCTTGCAGCCCCGAGAGAAGCTGCCTTTGATGTGGGAAAAGGAAGAAAAAGTGACATAAATGAAGTCAGAATCACTAACAACTGCAGCTGTTTCACTTCTGAATACATTTAATATTTTCTTATTGCACTAAAAGCCATTCAGGCTGTTTTTGTAGTTTGGGGGTATTTTTGGTAGGAAAAGGTTTTAAAATGAAAATCCAATTTTCATAAAACTGTTCAGAAATCAGCTGTTGTTACAGTCCTAAAATAAACCAAGTTGAACTTCACATCATACAGACTGCAGATTAACACTCTGATGTTTAACAGAAGATGAAGATGAATGTTTCTACGTAGTTCCATATAATGAGGACGAGAGTCCTGAACTGTATCCCAGCAGAACTGGTCTCTGAGCAGGTTCCTTGGGTCTGCATGGTCCCTGTCTGGGGGTCACAGCACCGAGTGTTGATGACCACTGGAACCCTGATGGTTCTCTTCATGTTCCTTATTATCACATGGAACTGCTACATCAAGCTCTGCTGTCTTCTTCTGTGGTTTATCAGCAATATGTTCAGCTGGTCGTGCGTCAGGTGTTTGTGTTCTACAGTGTGTTAACCCTGTCAGATCTATCAGTGTGTGTAAAGAGTACATAATGTAGTTAAAGTTTGTGTATTTTATAACAAACATAAGAACCCTATAGTCTGTGTGTTAGTGGTGATGCTGGGATTAGATCAGGGGGATTATAAAGAGAAGATTTACACATTTCTGTTTCAGACTGTAACTTATCCAATAAAACTGATATTTAACAGTATTAGTTTTAAATATTTAACAACAAGTTTATAAACTGAAGTAAAATGTAGATTTTTAAATGTTTGATTAATTGAATGTTGTTCTTTGAGAAAAGAAGAAGAACATCTGGTCTTCCAGCATCTGTTCCTGATCTGTGGTCCAATACCAGCTTACACAGAAAGAATCTTTATGTAGTTGTAAACAACATGTCTCACAGCTCAACAACAACAGCTTGAAAGCAAACTGTGGATGAGTGAAAGCAGAGCAAGATGGAAAAGCAGAAGAAGTCACAGAAGGTATAATCCCCATCTGGTATGAATGGTGGATTAACAGATTTCTGGATTCTCCTCCGTCTCGGCCAGATGATGCACCTCTTCTCTCCTTCAGTAGATGCAACCTGAGAAAAGCTCCTTTAGTTCCATCACTCTGTAACTTGTTATCAACACACGAGCATCAGGTCCGGTTCCTCCCAAAGCACGGAGAACCAGAACACTCGGGTTAATCTCAGCGGACTCGGGGAAACTTGTGGATTTGTGACTCGGAGGCAGGACGAGTCGGAGATTTGGGAACCTTTTCACAGCACAGGTATTGAGCTGTTATTTAAACAGCTTATCGTCTCCCGCTACAATGAGACCTGCACATCTATCCCTTTATTCTAAACTCTATTGGGTTTTGGCTTGAGGACATAATCTCTACCTCGGCTCACTCACTGGCAAAGCTACATAAAGTCAACTCATCAATACTCTTTGTTTACTGAATACATGAGAATCTCTTTAGTGTGGAGAAGATGAATGAGCTTCAGACAAATTCCTCTGAGCTTCACTAAACACTTCAGCCTCCATTTAAGCAATTGCAGCAGAAGAAGATTTCAAATTACAATTATGTCCAAATAACGAGGCTCAGACCACTGAGAGACCAGAACCAGACACAGTTCTTTGTCCCTTTGTCTTCTCTTGCAGATCTTACTTGAATTGGACACAAAAAGCTGTGCAGCTGGCAGCCGCAGCAACTTTTCCTTCAACCTCTCTGCAGCGTTGGAGTGCAGAGAACATAAATTCAACAATGAAAGATTTCAGACAAAAAATGTCATCATGTCACTGTAAAGCAAAGTTTCCTCATTCTTTCTTTAAAACGTAGAAAATACCAGGTCGACTTGCTCAAAGTTTCTCTCTCTCTGTGGGAGAGTTGGTAAAAAAGATGGAAACAGATGATAGTGACATGTAACAAACATGTTTATGTTTCTTACTCCTGAATGTAAACAAGTCGGTTACTGTGTAAATCCTACAGTTACTGAACTCCCAACAAGTCTAGTTGAAATAAATGAGATGTTTGTACTGAGATGCTGCTGGTCATGAAGCAGCCTGAACTGTTTAGACTCTTATTTAATCTTTGGTTCCTTCACTGCTCACTCCACAGCGCTCTGACCCCAAGTGACACCCAAAGAAGATTAATTGAAAAGCAAAGTTAAACTAGTTGTTTTCGGGAAGCTTTATCCTTAATTGACTGATGACTTCTGCTGTTTATTTGTTCCTGCTGTATAAAACTAATCCAAACCGGCTCACTGGTGTGTTGAAACATCCACCTCGGGTATCTATGTCAGCTCTCTTAATCACTAGGGGCTTGTTTTAATCTAATCTTTCCGTCTTCAACATGTCTTATTTACTTGTTTTGTGCTGGTGACGCTGATCTCAGCTCAGCTGCAGAACAACTTTCACATGGAAACAGCAGCGGTTGTTCAGAAATACTCCGTCTTTACTTAAATATAAATAAATAAATATAAAACAAACAGAACTCTCCCATCTGTCAGTCAATACGCTGTTACCTTCAACAACAGGGAGAGAGAGAGAGAGAGAGAGAGAGAGAACGTGGTCTCTCCAAGACAACATCTGCATTAACTCACAGGAACAGATTCATGATCACATGATCACATCGAGTCCATTTAGCTGAATATTACAAACTAAACCCGGCTGAAGTTCAGAAACATTCCCGGTAGATCAGACACCGCAGACCTTTGTTTACACATCTCATCAACATCTGCTGCAGTTTGCAGACTCACATCTGGAGTTCCCTCTCAGCAGATGAGACTAATATGGACATGTTTAATTATAATGAACAGCAGGTTCTTCATATAAACAGTCAGTATGAAGCTGATGGTCCAGAACCTGTTCACCTCACAGCCAGACGTGAGACAACATGTGTCCAAAAACTAGAACGTCTTAATATCAATAAACTAGAGCAACATTAAAAACACTGAACTGATCAAGATGTCTGGAGACATGTCATGCAGGACACTTTAACACAGAGGACGCCTTCGCACAGAGAGGACGCCTTCGCACACAGAGGACGCCTTCGCACAGAGAGGACGCCTTCGCACAGAGAGGACGCCTTCGCACAGAGGACGCCTTCGCACAGAGAGGACGCCTTCGCACAGAGGACGCCCTCGCACAGAGGACGCCCTCGCACACAGAGGACGCCTTCGCACAGAGGACGCCTTCGCACAGACAGGACGCCTTCGCACAGAGAGTACGCCCTCGCGCACAGAGTACGCCTTCGCGCACAGAGGACGCCTTCGCACACAGAGGACGCCTTCGCACACAGAGGACGCCTTCGCACAGAGTACGCCTTCGCACACAGAGGACGCCTTCGCACAGAGAGGACGCCTTCGCACACAGAGGACGCCTTCGCACAGAGAGGACGCCTTCGCACGGAGGACGCCTTCGCACAGAGGACGCCTTCGCACAGAGGACGCCCTCGCACAGAGGACGCCCTCGCACACAGAGGACGCCTTCGCACAGAGAGGACGCCTTCGCACAGAGGACGCCCTCGCACACAGAGGACGCCTTCGCACAGAGAGCACGCCTTCGCACATAGAGGACGCCTTCGCACGGAGGACGCCTTCGCACGGAGGACGCCTTCGCACAGAGAGGACGCCTTCGCACAGAGAGGACGCCTTCGCACAGAGGACGCCCTCGCACAGAGGACGCCCTCGCACACAGAGGACGCCTTCGCACAGAGGACGCCTTCGCACAGAGGACGCCTTCGCACAGACAGGACGCCTTCGCACAGAGAGGACGCCTTCGCACAGAGAGGACGCCTTCGCACAGAGGACACCTTCGCACAGAGAGGACGCCTTCGCACAGAGGACGCCCTCGCACACAGAGGACGCCCTCGCACAGAGGACGCCCTCGCACAGAGGACGCCCTCGCACAGAGGACGCCCTCGCACAGAGGACGCCCTCGCACATAGAGGACGCCTTCGCACGGAGGACGCCTTCGCACGGAGGACGCCTTCGCACAGAGAGGACGCCTTCGCACAGAGTACGCCTTCGCACAGAGAGGACGCCTTCGCACAGAGAGGACGCCTTCGCACAGAGAGGACGCCTTCGCACAGAGGACGCCTTCGCACAGAGAGGACGCCTTCGCACAGAGGACGCCCTCGCACACAGAGGACGCCTTCGCACAGAGAGGACGCCCTCGCACACAGAGGACGCCTTCGCACAGAGAGGACGCCTTCGCACAGAGGACGCCTTCGCACAGAGAGGACGCCTTCGCACAGAGAGGACGCCTTCGCACAGAGAGGACGCCTTCGCACGGAGGACGCCTACATCACTGCTGTGATCCGGTCTGTGAACTGGTCTGTCAGCTGGTCTACATCACTGCTGTGGTCCGGTCTGTGAACTGGTCTACATCACTGCTGTGGTCCGGTCTGTGAACTGGTCTACATCACTGCTGTGGTCCGGTCTGTGATCCGGTCTGTCAGCTGGTCTACATCACTGCTGTGGTCCGGTCTGTCAGCTGGTCTACATCACTGCTGTGGTCCGGTCTGTCAGCTGGTCTACATCACTGCTGTGGTCCGGTCTGTGAACTGGTCTACATCACTGCTGTGGTCCGGTCTGTGAACTGGTCTACATCACTGCTGTGATCCGGTCTGTGAACTGGTCTACGTCACTGCTGTGATCCGGTCTGTGAACTGGTCTACGTCACTGCTGTGATCCGGTCTGTGAACTGGTCTACATCACTGCTGTGGTCCGGTCTGTGAACTGGTCTACATCACTGCTGTGGTCCGGTCTGTCAGCTGGTCTACATCACTGCTGTGGTCCGGTCTGTCAACTGGTCTACATCACTGCTGTGGTCCGGTCTGTGAGCTGGTCTACATCACTGCTGTGGTCCGGTCTGTGAACTGGTCTACGTCACTGCTGTGATCCGGTCTGTGAACTGGTCTACATCACTGCTGTGGTCCGGTCTGTGAACTGGTCTACGTCACTGCTGTGGTCCGGTCTGTGAACTGGTCTACATCAGTCCACGTCTGTGTCCCAGTTGTGTTTTAGTTCTTTCTGGCATCTTTACTGAGTTTTACCTTACAAGCCTTTGGTTCAGCCTCCTCATGGACCCTGACGTGTTTGTGATTGTGTGGTCTTTGTTTACCACATTACTTTCCAAACATTTAAACAAAAAGGCCGTTTTAAACTGCACAAATCTTTTTCTCTGTTTTAATTTACATTCTTGACTATAAACAGCTGAATACAGACATTCAGGTTGTTTATGTCCTGATTATGAGTCAAAAACACGATGTGCACAAAGAACCGATCCTGCAGCCCTTCTGGAACGTGAAACTACCTGATGACCCTGACACATACGCTTTCTGCAGAGGCAAACCACTTGTTTCCATGACGATACTACATCACTGACTACCAAAGGAAAAATCTAATTCTTTAGAAGAATACAGTGTATCAGTATTTCTAAAATGTGATGCTGTAAACAAATGCTCAACTGAGTTTAACAGAAAATAAAGGTTGTGAGAAGTGAAAGCTTTGTTCCATGATGATGTTCCATCTACAGTACAGATACATTAAAGTGTTCAGTGTAATGTCACTCACATGTTTTATTTATTTGTGATACTATAAATATACTTTATGCTTTTCTATTTTATAGACTAAGTGATTTTAACCAAATTAGAATATTTTCAGCCAATCACGCCTCACGGTTTTAGTTTACCTATAAAACCATCTCCGTCCTACATGCTTACAGTCAGATTATTGTTGTTATTATTACTAGAGAGGAGCAGAAAGGATTTGTTAAAAAGCTGCAGGAGTGAATGAAGCCACTCGGACCACCTGTTCAATGTTTCCATATTCAGTGAAGAAGAGCTGGGGCTCCCACAGGAGCATCTTACCATCTGTTTCTAATAGACAACTACATTTAGTATCGAACATCAGCAGATCCTAAACACACAAACCTCAGAGCTACATCACTTCACTACATAAACCACATGTAATGTGTATTACAATGTTTTAGTGATGGTGGAAGACCTTGTATTACCTTATAGTACAGTGACTTACCTTGTATTACCTTGTAGTACCATGTAGTACCGTGGTGTGGTACTCAGTCTATATATATGTAACATCCACACAGAAAGAGCTTTGTTGAGATTTAAACCAGCAACTTTTTTGCTTTGAAGTGATGGTTTTTTACTGACCGGATTTATTCTAAACATGGTCAGTTTTCATTAGCAGGTTAAATATTTCTACTAAACATGTAATTTAAACGTGTAACTGCACGAGGGAAACGGAACCGAACACGGTCTACCAAGTTAAAACCACCAGATGTACGAGGCTTTTTCACTAGAGTCACTAAAAACAAACAAGAACAAGAAACCAGGAGAAGATGCTGCTTTGCTAAAACACATCCATTAGCATCACTAACGCTCGTTAAGACAGCTGATGTAGGCAAATCAGAAAAGCTGCTATTGTTAAGAGTCTCCTAAATACATGACAGGTCCATTTATAACATACTAGCTGAACAAAATCTTTAAATAAATATCCAATAATCAGTTGTTCCTGATGTAAGTGAATATTTCAGCCATGAATGAGTCTCGTTTTCAATATTCTGTTCATCATTATAGCAGATAATGTAACTCAGTGATAAATAAACTTATACAGATGTTAGAGATAAACAGTCTTTATGTTATGAGAAGTTAAAAAGCCGCTTCACACATAATGAGAAGCAGAAAAGTAAATACATTATTTCTACAGAAGTATTTTAGATGGTAAAAGCCTTGATGTCATTTCAACAGAAAACTACATTAAATATCAGAAACACAATTTCTTCCAGAATAACGTCTATTTCAGATATTTACTATGTTCATTCCAGATAAGAAGNTAGAATATTTTCAGCCAATCACGCCTCACGGTTTTAGTTTACCTATAAAACCATCTCCGTCCTACATGCTTACAGTCAGATTATTGTTGTTATTATTACTAGAGAGGAGCAGAAAGGATTTGTTAAAAAGCTGCAGGAGTGAATGAAGCCACTCGGACCACCTGTTCAATGTTTCCATATTCAGTGAAGAAGAGCTGGGGCTCCCACAGGAGCATCTTACCATCTGTTTCTAATAGACAACTACATTTAGTATCGAACATCAGCAGATCCTAAACACACAAACCTCAGAGCTACATCACTTCACTACATAAACCACATGTAATGTGTATTACAATGTTTTAGTGATGGTGGAAGACCTTGTATTACCTTGTAGTACCATGTAGTACCGTGGTGTGGTACTCAGTCTATATATATGTAACATCCACACAGAAAGAGCTTTGTTGAGATTTAAACCAGCAACTTTTTTGCTTTGAAGTGATGGTTTTTTACTGACCGGATTTATTCTAAACATGGTCAGTTTTCATTAGCAGGTTAAATATTTCTACTAAACATGTAATTTAAACGTGTAACTGCACGAGGGAAACGGAACCGAACACGGTCTACCAAGTTAAAACCACCAGATGTACGAGGCTTTTTCACTAGAGTCACTAAAAACAAACAAGAACAAGAAACCAGGAGAAGATGCTGCTTTGCTAAAACACATCCATTAGCATCACTAACGCTCGTTAAGACAGCTGATGTAGGCAAATCAGAAAAACTGCTATTGTTAAGAGTCTCCTAAATACATGACAGGTCCATTTATAACATACTAGCTGAACAAAATCTTTAAATAAATATCCAATAATCAGTTGTTCCTGATGTAAGTGAACATTTCAGCCATGAATGAGTCTCGTTTTCAATATTCTGTTCATCATTATAGCAGATAATGTAACTCAGTGATAAATAAACTTATACAGATGTTAGAGATAAACAGTCTTTATGTTATGAGAAGTTAAAAAGCCGCTTCACACATAATGAGAAGCAGAAAAGTAAATACATTATTTCTACAGAAGTATTTTAGATGGTAAAAGCCTTGATGTCATTTCAACAGAAAACTACATTAAATATCAGAAACACAATTTCTTCCAGAATAACGTCTATTTCAGATATTTACTATGTTCATTCCAGATAAGAAGTATTTATTTGTAAATATCTGTAACTAAAAGTCCAACAGACATGAAATAAATTAATTTTGGTGAGACTGTTATAATGAATCTACGTGTTAGTAAATCATGTGATCGGTTACTTACCTAAACGATGACACTGGTCGACTCTACAGGATCACACACCTGAAAGGAAGAACACAAACACCTTATAAACAACACACACACACACACACACACACACACCTGGATGAATGAGCTGGAGTGACCCAGTATCAGGCTGCTGCATCTGTTGTTGTTTCACTTGTTTACTTTAGAAAGTTTGTATTAAAGTGAACCTCCAACTCCTAAAGTCAAACACAAGTTTTTACTGCAGGGGATAAAATTCAAAAAATGATAATTGTGAGTGAAATTTCTATTTCTGGTGTTGTGAATGTCCTACATTCTGTTTAGATGCAGGTAGGGGTGGGGGTGGAAGGATTCTTGTCTCCAGGGCCCAAAGACGTGGATTCCTCTCGCGCAGGAAGCTTTTGTTCTGATAAATTGACAGTGTCAATTTCCCACATTGCCACAACGTGGCAGATACTACGGGGAGCAGTAGTGGGAACACAGACTACATACGATCGGCATCACTCAATCTGACAGTTCTTTCTTTTCCTCTTCTTTAAGTGGGGGGGGGGGCTATTTTTCTAAATCTAAACTTCCAAGTCAAGGAAGCAGGAAGGAATAGGAATTAATACACCTACACATCCCTTCTCCCTTTGGAAAGAAAAATAAATTCTTTGTACTCGCATCATAATTACTGGTGGACGCCAGTTTTGGATTGTTCTACTTTTCTCCCCCGAACAGTTGAAAACAATATTTTGAGGACATGCAGACAACAACTAGGTCTTTTCTCAACTTCAGATTTTTCTCAACAATCATAATTTTAAGAAACAAACTATGTTTATATGTTTTTATTTACAGACTCACCGTGTGGTCGAAACGCGTTTAAACAACCAGCAGCCAAACGTGTTACAGGAGACATAGTATGTCACCTGTATGAACAGGTGCTGTTACAGTCTGATGGTCTCACCTGTATGAACAGGTGCTGTTACAGTCTGATGGTCTCACCTGTATGAACAGGTGCTGTTACACAGTCTGATGGTCTCACCTGTATGAACAGGTGCTGTTACAGTCTGATGGTCTCACCTGTATGAACAGGTGCTGTTACAGTCTGATGGTCTCACCTGTATGAACAGGTGCTGTTACAGTCTGATGGTCTCACCTGTATGAACAGGTGCTGTTACTGTATGATGGTGTCACCTGTATGAACAGGTGCTGTTACAGTCTGATGGTTTCACCTGTATGAACAGGTGCTGTTACACAGTCTGATGGTCTCACCTGTATGAACAGGTGCTGTTACAGTCTGATGGTCTCACCTGTATGAACAGGTGCTGTTACAGTCTGATGGTCTCACCTGTATGAACAGGTGCTGTTACAGTCTGATGGTCTCACCTGTATGAACAGGTGCTGTTACAGTCTGATGTTCTCACCTGTATGAACAGGTGCTGTTACACAGTGTGATTGTCTCACCTGTATGAACAGGTGCTGTTACACAGTCTGATGGTCTCACCTGTATGAACAGGTGCTGTTACAGTCTGATGGTCTCACCTGTATGAACAGGTGCTGTTACAGTCTGAGGGTCTCACCTGTATGAACAGGTGCTGTTACACTCTGATGGTCTCACCTGTATGAACAGGTGCTGTTACAGTCTGATGGTCTCACCTGTATGAACAGGTGCTGTTACACAGTCTGATGGTCTCACCTGTATGAACAGGTGCTGTTACAGTCTGATGGTCTCACCTGTATGAACAGGTGCTGTTACAGTCTGATGGTCTCACCTGTATGAACAGGTGCTGTTACACAGTCTGATGGTTTCACCTGTATGAACAGGTGCCGTTACACAGTCTGATGGTCTCACCTGTATGAACAGGTGCTGTTACAGTCTGATGGTCTCACCTGTATGAACAGGTGCTGTTACAGTCTGATGGTCTCACCTGTATGAACAGGTGCTGTTACAGTCTGATGGTCTCACCTGTATGAACAGGTGCCGTTACAGTCTGATGGTCTCACCTGTATGAACAGGTGCTGTTACAGTCTGATGGTCTCACCTGTATGAACAGGTGCTGTTACAGTCTGATGGTCTCACCTGTATGAACAGGTGCTGTTACAGTCTGATGGTCTCACCTGTATGAACAGGTGCTGTTACAGTCTGATGGTCTCACCTGTATGAACAGGTGCTGTTACACAGTCTGATGGTCTCACCTGTATGAACAGGTGCTGTTACAGTCTGATGGTCTCACCTGTATGAACAGGTGCTGTTACAGTCTGATGGTCTCACCTGTATGAACAGGTGCTGTTACAGTCTGATGGTCTCACCTGTATGAACAGGTGCTGTTACAGTCTGATGGTCTCACCTGTATGAACAGGTGCTGTTACACAGTCTGATGGTCTCACCTGTATGAACAGGTGCCGTTACACAGTCTGATGGTTTCACCTGTATGAACAGGTGCTGTTACACAGTCTGATGGTCTCACCTGTATGAACAGGTGCTGTTACACAGTCTGATGGTCTCACCTGTATGAACAGGTGCTGTTACAGTCTGATGGTCTCACCTGTATGAACAGGTGCCGTTACACAGTCTGATGGTTTCACCTGTATGAACAGGTGCTGTTACACAGTCTGATGGTTTCACCTGTATGAACAGGTGCTGTTACAGTCTGATGGTCTCACCTGTATGAACAGGTGCTGTTACAGTCTGATGGTCTCACCTGTATGAACAGGTGCTGTTACACAGTCTGATGGTCTCACCTGTATGAACAGGTGCTGTTACACAGTCTGATGGTCTCACCATCAGCTGAGCATCGGAGCGGTGGGGTGTGGCTGAAGGCTTTATGTAATGGTAAATGGTAAATGTCCTGTATTTGTATAGCGCTTTTCTAGTCATTCACACCACTAAAAGCTTTCACACAACAAGGTTTTACATTCACCCATTCACACAACCCGATACGTAAACCGGGGGGAGAGGGTAGGGGGTAACACTCACACAACCCGATACGCAGATCGGGGGGCAACATGGGGTTCAGTGTCTTGCCCAAGGACACGTCGACATGTGGCAGCCGGGATCGATCCACCAACCTTCAAATTGGAGGACGAACGCTCTAACCACTGATCCACAGCTGCCCTTGTAAATGTTCCATATACCACCTTTAAAAGTTTTAATCATATAATGATTGTCCAGTTAACTCACTATTAATCCCAGATTTTCTTAATACCTCATGCGCTTAATACCTTAAAGTATTTTTAATATTTCTGATATACTTCTAAGTAATAAACGGACAAATTTACTTTATGAGAATGTGTTTATTATAACTGTAACAGTGTCTCTAAGCAATTAACAGTATAGTTGAAGTTAATTTCATCATGTGTACTTCTTTAAATTAAACTGGAACACGTGTAGCTGAAAACTATCCAGCATGGGCCAAAAGACCTGTGCATGCGTACATGGGCAAAGAAAAACTACGGAAGCCTGTGAGTTAACCACGTGTTTAAAAAAATAACTGAATGTAGGAATATGAAAACGTAAAATATTATAATTAAATGTTAAAATTTTAACAAGAAAAAGAAGCTAACAATAAATTACACTGATACTAAAATGAATTTATATGACGCATCATCAAATGTGTCTGTGATTTGTTACAGGATTTTACTAGATGTGTTCAGTCAGTGTATAAAACATGTGATGAGTCTAACATGTGAGTTTTATCAAGTCTAGAAGGATTGCTGAGTATTTAATATGACCATTCCAACAGAAACAGCAAAACCTACACAGTCCTGTTAATTCAGTCATAATAAAGTCACTTACACCATTTACTCATTCTGAACACGCCGTGCCTCTAAAGCACCGACGGCTGCAATCTAACCTGGACATCCTTTGAAATGTTCAGGCTATTTTTTAATACTTAAATAAAATGAAGCAATTTCACTCAATGCCAAGTCCATTATGATAACTTAAGATAGTCCTTTCAGTCTGCTAGACCAAGGGAAAAAGACAAAGAGCTAAATACTCAAATTATCAAAGCCATTAAACGTTCAGATAAAGTAATTTGCTATCAAACACAGCTGATCATCCAAGAATATTAGACCATTATTGCAATTCTAAAGAACCACAATCTGTCAAAGAAATGTAATTTAGGTTCTGAAAAGGTCTTTATTCAACAGGTTATGATGGATGGGATTGAAAGAGACTAAAATCATCTTCTTTCCCTTAAACTTTCCCTTCATACTGAACTCTGCAGTGTTTGACTGGAAATAAAGCTTTCTAAAGTCTGATCAGCGTTTGACACAAACATTAAAAATCTGCCAGATTTGACGCGCGTGTCCTAAGTGCTGCTGCAGTGGACAACTTGACTGGACCCGTTCCTGCAAAGCCTAAAAACCCTTTCCTTTGTTCTCTCTCTCAGACACTTCCTCAGAACTACAAACAACTGAAGAATCAAATTAGGGCATGTTACCCTTTCCTGAACAGCATGGGCACATTTCATCGCCAAAAGGCTTACAGGAATCTGCCTCCAGGCCGACATGATAACTGGGAATAACCCTGACAGGAAAACGGCTCATCACCGGAGAACCTGACCTCCTGCTTGTTAACAGCAGCTGAAACACACACGACTTTACAAATAGATCATTCATTCTGTGTATTTCTACTCTGCAGTAACTCTCTGGTCACTCCTCTTTATCCCTTCTGACCAGGACCAGGTTTACTACTGGGCTCAGAACTGGATCCAGGTCTAATACAGTTTCATTATTTACACATTATGTTGTTCTACTTTCACAGTCTCACTTCTAAAAATGATTTTCCAACTTTTTGCTGATTAAAGATTTGAGACATAATATTTTATTTTATGGTGTATAACAGAACAGGATCATTTAACAGTAACTACCAGTTGGAGCTAAAACATTGCTGTTAGTTCAGAATCAGAATCTCATATTCAACAGCACACACTCTATAACCTTCAGTATGTTACAGGTTCCATGACGGTTCAGTCACATGCAAATCTGGACAGATGAAGAACAAAGGAAAGTCCCCGTCCGCCCCTTCCGTTATACTTGTAATAGCAACGTTCTCAGGTCTATGCATGAACGCTCCAATCAGCACGGAGGATAAATGATTTCCATCAGGTCTGGTCTGTATGTTTGACTTGGAATAAAGTAGAAATGAATCAGTTTGAGCAACTGTTTTACATTATTGGAAGTGTGAGACATGATAAAGAAGTTCCACTGACACGTTCTATAAAACAACACATCACAGAAATAAATAACTTGCCAACACTCAAGATATTTTATAATCTCATTATATTCACATGGAGAAAAAAACTCAGAAAGCAGGTCGAAGGATCATAATTGATAATAACAGACGCAGTTTTTTAGTGAGTGATATACGTCACCGCTGTGCTCTGTCCTTTTTAAAATACAACATGATGTGTGTTTACCAATCAGACAGAATGAAGCTCCTGCAAAACGTCTTCAACAACCAGCTGCCTTTTTATTATGAAAGAGCGTAAGTGCACGTCCTGTGGAGGGCAAGTCAAAATAAGAGCACGCTTAGAATGTCACAAAATCATCCAATAATATATTTACGTCACTGAAAATGATCGTAATGATCTAGCTGATAGAAATGGAGTAGATTTAAGGTGTGTTTAAAGACGTTCTAAGATGACTGTGTCTCAGGTACAGAGCTGCTGGAGCAGAGCTGTGACTGCAGGCCGACAGGATGATTTGGGTCAGTAGGTAATTGCATTCCTGGACCACAAGGGACTTGTTGGCCATTAATCCTGCCAACAAGCCGTGTGAGTTATGTTCAGGAAGCTGGTAGTGTTAGAACACCTCTCAGAGAGTGATGAGGTGAAGTTTCTGCTACTGACACTACACTCATATCAGCAATACATCCTCTAAAGTTAACATTTATGTTGCATGTGATGTAGTCTCAAATCAGAACTTTAGTTAGTGACTTAAACTGATAATTCTTATCTAAAAAAACAGAACAAAAAATATCAAATCGTCTCCAGAACTGATAAACAGATTTTACAGAGTTAAAACTTAATAATAATCCTAAAACATTCCAGATCTACTTATACAAACATAGAAATGCAAAAACTAATCAATCATCTGACAGCAATTAGAATATCTCATGCTTGTAATGAATAAATACAGATTCTTTAGTTGTACTGCATGTTGCCTGTGTTCAAAAGCTAAAGAGAAACGTTTCATCCCTTCTTCTTTCTCTCTGATGTGATTTATGGTTTGCAGTTCTAATGTTTAGGCACATCATTAATAGCTCTGTGTTTTGCCAAGTATTATGCTTCAGTAATCCCACAGCCTTTAGGGGCTGCATCTGTCACTCCATGCCAAGCTAGTGGATCAGTCACTTTGTGAAAAAGTGTCTCATTAGCTCAACACTTTTTTTCTAATCTAGGATTAATCATTAGGTGGCATCTGATCTTAAATGATGGGGCACAAAGAATGTCACTCTGGCACACAGTTACTCGATGTGTGGAACCATTACTACTACGATACTACTGAAGACTGGGGCAGCAAACAGCCTCAACATTAAATAAATTCTTCTGACAACATTTTCAAGAACTTTAACAAAAGATCATTTTATAACCATTTTATACAGCATTTGATCATTATAATGGTTTATAATTAAACCAATGGGTTTCTTGGCAGGTTCTTCTTACAAGGTTCCAGGTTTCACCAAAAAGTAAGAAAATATGAAGTATTACTAATAAAAATGGCTGGAAAGTAAATAGAAGGGAGAAAAATCTGGTTTTAATATAAATTAGAGGCATCGGCTGCTAAACCAAAGAGAAAAACCCTGAATTCAAACCTAATATAGAACGTGATTTCTTCAGAGACCGGCTTCTTTTTTCTGCTTTCCCTCTTATCATATAATTATTCCTGCAAAAGTGCAATTCACATGAAAAACCTTTAAGAAGATTTATTATTTAATGTAATTTACATTAGCACTCACCAGTAGGATCACTTCAAGTTAAATAAAATGTGCAGTCGACTTCCTGACATATTTTAATATAGTGGAATCAGGTCAGATGAGGTGAACTTGTTTATTTCTATGATGGGGTTTAAACACACACCCCTGAGGAACTGCAGACTTCCATGACAACAATGTGAAAAGAAAATATGAATTTTACATCATGTAAAAATGCTGAGCAGTAAGAAAAATATATACTAATATGTTTTAAGTTGTTAATGAATCAGCTGTTTTACCATTACTATTTTATCCTTAACTATTCCACGAAAAAAAACAAGCCGCATTTTACACAAAATCACTATTCAATCTGTGACCTGAATAAAAGCTGTTAAGATGCATCATTAGTCAAAAGGTAAACAAGTGTTTAACACACAAACAGAAAGTAATCAAACCCTTAACACGATTCTACTTAATAAGAAAGATAATCTCCACTTTAGCTTGATTCTCCTCGGCTCTGATGGATCCTCTTGTGTAACTGCTCTTGTTAATCGCGCCTTAATTTATTGACGAGATTCATTTAGAAGACTCATCTTGAAAACATACAATCTCCTCCAATCTGTCCATGCCAGCATGTTGAAATTAAGAGCATGTAGTGGAAGAGACCAGATTAACTCTGTTTAAGAGCATTGAGAAACCACCGGAGACAACGGTCTGTCAGAGTCTGTCACTGTTTCTTAACTCTGCAAAACTGCTAAAAACATTACAAAAAATTCTGTTTGATAGTCGTCAAAAAACTCAATAATGTTGATTCTGCTGTCTAAAGTATGTGGTAAATGATAATGATTTATCTGCTCTGGAGGTTGTAGTTAAATATTTATCTACACACATTGGAAAATCTCATAAATCTAGACTCTAAATGTGTCTCTGTGTAAAAATCAGAACAAAGACTTGTCAGAAATACGAAGCACGTTTGAGTGTCTTCTACTCAAACTTTATTAGAGGTTTTGATCTTTATTAAATGGTTTGAGCGTGTTCTACAGTTGAGCTCCTTCAGTCCAACATCAGCTTCTGTCACCGTTTGCTCAACATGTTGAAACATCTACAGGTGAAAACAAGTAAATACTGAATCTAATTCAGCTGTAACAGAAGCAGAGAAACTGGATAAGAACTGAACTTTTACATCAAGCTCTTCCTACACATTCAGAACAAATTACCAATTTTACTTGAGACTCAGAGTCAAATCTGTGAGTTTTCACTTTGTTCAGCTTCAGTTGAAGCTGTTTTTAGAATTTTCACAAGTTTCAACTTGTTAAAAAAAAAAGCTTGTCAAAGAATAATCCAGATTTTATTCCTGTCGGGTACAAAGTCTCCACGTAAAAAGTTACACAAACATGGTGAACATGTAACTGAACAGCTATTAGAACATGTTTTCCTTCATGTACAGGTGTACTGACATGTTAACTCTGTTACCTTTTGAACCTCATTGTGTATAAAAAAAAATTATAGAAAAATGTTTTTTCCTTTATACAAAATTCAACCTATTTCTGTTGATTTAGTAAGTAGTAGACCTGAGTGATAAATCAATAAAATGAATTAATTCAAAATTTTGTTGCAGGAGATTTTAAAAATAAGTAAATCATGTAATTTGTGTAAATTACATGATTGTAAATTTGTGTAATGGTGCATTTTTGGCTCCCCAGAGCTTCCGTAGCCTTGTTTTCACATAGCAGCAAGCGACAAAACCATCGAAGCACACACGAAATAGCAACAGCAGGTGATGGCATGGCTACAGGTGAGAGTGGGACGTTTGTTCCCAAGGAAGGAATAAAATCATCTGTTGTTTGGAACTGGTATGAGTTTGCTGTGACAGATGCAGCAAGAGACCCCACACTGCAACATGTGCCTAAACCCCATCACATCCAAAGCCAGCAGCACCACAAACCTGTTCCAACACCTGAAACAGAGACATCCAGTTGAACATGAAAAACGCCAGTTTCTCAGAGACGAACAAAACCGCAGTGACCCATAAACCTTGGCTAGAAACAGCTAACTGTAGCCTTTGCACAAGGCACCGCATATGACAGGAAAGGAGCACAGTGGAGAACAATCACTAAAGCGTTAAGTTGTCTGCCATTTGTACTTGTTGCTTTCCATAATAAGTGTGTGTGTGTGTGTGGGGGGGGGGGTAGAAAAAAGTATATCTGTATTCAGATCCAAATTTGTGACGTATAAAAGGCACTGGGCGGGGCCACAAGCTCCTACTCTGCTAGCGGTAGTGCTAGCATACACAGAAAGCTCTCAGCAATGGGGAGGGGCAGGGGATTATCGGATAAGATCGCTATCAAAAAGATGTGCTCATGAGTTTAACATTCGTATTCATATTTATATGTCAATAAAAGTCTTGTACACAAAACTCTGCTGTCATATACGTGAGTCTGAGAAATTGTGTAGATTAGGATTGTTTTCTTGTGAGTATGAATCTAAAAGCTGTGAGTGTAAAGTCTCTAGATAATTAGTTTTGTATTCACAAGATTTTGCACTCACAGCAATTTCTCAGACTCACGTATATGACAGCAGAGTTCTGTGTACAAGACTTTTATTGACATATAAATACGAATATCAAAATCATGCTCACGCCTTTTTGACAGCTATCTTATCCGATAAGGATCCTCTGTGCCAACGGTTCCGCCCACAGCACAGAGGTGAATTGCTAATAAGCTACTGCTACTAAGCACATCCTAAAAAACAGCACAGGTTTTGTGATTTTCGGTAAAAATGCCATGATCCTAATTTAAAGACACTGACATGCTTTAAGATAACTCCAAAGATGATCGGAGTGGATCTTTAATAACACCGATTTAATTAGACAACTTCAACCACTTGGCTGAGTAGACTGATTTTACAAGCTAACTGTTAAAGCTAAGCAATCTTTATTTTGTTTCCAATATTTTATAAATATAAAGAAAATAAAAATAAATATAAATCTTTTTTATAAAGAAAACTGTATGCTACACTTTACAGGAACCTCTTAATAATCACAACGATTTTTATATTTTCTACATTGTGCAGAAGGTGATAAAAAGAATGAAATTACTTTTTCTCTTTAATAAAGAAGTTTTACCGAACAGCACGAACAAGTTTTGTAGCTGCTAGACTGTCAAGCAAATGCATTGATATAAACTGAATATAACTTATAAAGAAACAGAAGAAAAAAGCCCAACATTAAAAGAACCAGAGTGAGACTCGGTCTGGGTTAAACGACTGGGAACAGTATCGGGACAATTCTCATGCGTCTTTAATTTCCAGCTGTAAAATGATCTTTAAAACTCTGTAAATATTAAAAATGTAGAAAATGGAAAGTACAATGATTTTTATTTTACAGTCACAAAAACACGAGAGGCTCATGAACTAATCACTCGAGGCGGGAAAAATGATCGATTCTAAGATGCATCGCGATTCGGCCGTGCACGATTCTGCATCGATGCAGCATGTGACATAATCGCCTTTTTCTCCAGGAATAGTTTTGTTCTGAAATTTGAATATGTGCACTCTTTAATAGGTAGGCTAGGCCTATGCTTTTTGTTTTGTTTATTAAGATTTATGTTTACATCTTTGTTGCAGCTGTATGATGTGATTCCCACTCAATCCAGGTTCTCAAGTGTCCTTGTCTTTAAGCTGCTAAAAATGTTTTATCCAGCACACTTTGAATGAAAAACAAGGAATTGTTTTATTTGAATATTTGCACTTTTAAATAGACAGGTTAAGCCTATGCTATTTGTTTTGGTATACTACATGTGAAATGTAGAATCTTGTCTTATAGCTGCTGTACTGAAAATTTTATTTTTTATACATACATTTTTTTTATTTAAGTAATAGGCAGCACACTTTAAAAATGGTCGTTCACGTCAGTGGAAAGATTTATGTTTTGTCAGGTATACCGTAATAAAAAATAATTCAAAACAATATCCGACTGCTTGTAGTAAGTTATTGAAAAATTGAGTGCAAAGAATCGTGATGTATTGCAGAATTAAATCGAATCTTTAGGCAGATAATCGGAATCGGATCGAATCGTGAGGCAGGTAGAGATGCACACCTCTACTACTCACCTGTCAATCACTACTACTACTACTACTACTGTCATTTAGCAGACACTTTTATCCAAAGCGACTTACATTGAGAGAACATACAAGCAAGAATTCAAAGAGAAGGAAAAAAATATAAGGAGGCGGACTGTTTGGAGTCCAGTTTAATTCCGACGCTGATACATCAAGTGTATCAAATAATTTTTTTTTTATTTATTCATTTATTTATTTATATTTATTTTATTTATTTTTTTGTAGAGATAAACTCCCAAATCGCTATCATAAATCATAAATTAATTCCACATTAAGACTGGAAATGTTCTTTAAAGAGGTGAGTCTTAAGTCTGCTCTTAAAAGTAGCTGCAGACTCTGAGGATCGGACCGAGTTTGGTAGGTCATTCCACCATCGCGGGACAACAGAGGAGAAGAGTTTGGAACATGATCTCATGCCACGTTGTGGTGGAAGCGCTAGGCGTCTTTCAGCGGCTCAAAAGCAGCTAGAGGTGTAGCTATTACTGGAAAGGTGTTCACTGAACTAACTCAGTTATTACAGTAATGACTACGAGCCCACGCAATGTTCTACCGGTAAATGTTTGTACTTGTATGGAACATGTTCTTCTGTGTGTCCGTCACACATTAACACACATGTTGTCTCACAGCTGGGACACTGACAGGTGAGGCTGCCAGGTGCCACCGGAACCTCCGACCACCACCAAACAGGGAGACAGGTGAAGTGCCTTGCTCAACGACACAACGGCAAAACAGTGTTTTCCAGACGGAGCCGGGATTCGAACCTGTGATCCTCCAGCTGAGCTGCTGCCATTATATGTCTAAACATTTTCTTTGAGAAATTAAAGTCTGTAAAGTGAATCAAATAGAGAGTTTCCTTCAGTGAGACGCTGGTTCCTGCAAATATCCAGTTTTACTTTAGAATTAACTTTAAAGTTGTACTGAGCATGATGGGAACTGTTTCTGAAATTCAACTATTAAATCAAATGTTTTCATTCTAAAATACAGTCTTGTGGTTTTTATTAGTCCACCTGTGCAGGTTGTTCTAAGGACAATCTTTGGAAATCAGGGCATCTGAACGCAAGTTCAAATTTAACCAATACATATTTTACATTTAATAAAACAAAAACTAAAAACTTATATAAACATGTATTTAAAATAACTTGGAAAAATGTGACTACAAAATTCTACATAGGACTGCAGCTCCCACGAGCCGCCGGGAGAAAGTTCTGCTGTTCAGCGTTCGGTTGAGTCCAAACAGACACGAGCAACAACCGATTCTTTCCAGTCGATGAACGCGTCTGCCTCGAATCATCACCGTGTGGAACTCCCTCACATTTCTGACAAATAACAGGAATGTAAGTGATGCTGCTGCATCTGGAATATTACAAACACAGGTCCGACTGTAAAGAGTCAAACGGAGCTCCAGCTGACGCCACAGAGACGATGCTGCAAATGTGTCAGAAACAAGAACTAACTGCAAAGACTTCACGTCAGGAATTTAACAATCTGCTGCTAAACTCTCAGTGTGAGTGAAGATGGAGCTCCATGCAGGAGACGTGGTCAATGCATTCACAACATCTGTAACTTCTGTCTAATTTATGAATTAATTAGGATAAAAAAAATCAGTGTTCCAAACCTAAAAGTTAAAATATGACAGTAAGATGTTTGAATCACACTGTGGAGTCAGCTGTGATGATGCTGCTTCAGTCTGTGAAGGGAGTAAAACTACCAGACACTCCGTGCACGTTAGAGTCAGGAGGGAAATGTTCAGCTATCAGAAAGCAGTGCATGTTTAAAAACCAGCAACTTTCACTCACATCATCGTAACATGTCACACTCTGAAATGTTCAGGTTTTTCTTTATTCAGATCTTTGAGTTTTCACACTGCCGACAATTAAAATCCTGTAAATTCAACCCAGAGTGTAAAATAAAACGTCTTGCTGAGGTGCTGAGATGAAATGAAAGGAGAAACTTTTCTGGAGTTTTGTGCGAGTCAGTGAAACGACTGTCGTGTTCAGGCCTGCAGACGTGCACGGGAACATTTTGTGACGAGCCTAATGCAAGTAAATAACAGCGACACCTCTCTGACATCACTCAAACCGCAGCACATAACGAGCGCTCCCGCAACAAGCTACAGAACCTCCAAATCAGCTGTTTTAGCTTCTTTAACTTGTGTTGTAAATTAAACCCAAATGATACTTACAACTTCTCCTGATGTGACTGAAGCAGAGAGCAGCTTTACTCAGTGGTCGTCACTTGGAAGACTGTGTGCAGCTGAAATGACTCACATCTCTCTTCCAGCCTCTGTCAGCCATCATGACGAGGTAAACATTTCCAAATATGGAGAAAATATGAAGACAGTATTGAGGGTAATATCAGTTTGGTTTGCTTTTAGTTTGGAATGCCAAACCGTGTGAGTCGGAGCCGCTCAGCAGCCAGTTCTGTGGTGCAGACCGCTCACTGAGAAGAATACTGATGACTGCACACGACGTCTACATGGTTCTAAAACGGTTCTGATAACGGTTCTGAGTTCAGTCTGACCAAATATGGGCCACGACGTGCGTCTGCCTTATCAGGTCTAAATGTACAGGAAACAGAACCCACCAGGTCCAGACTGACCCATACAGGGAACAGAACCCACCAGGTCCAGACTGACCCATACAGGGAACAGAACCCACCAGGTCCAGACTGACCCGTACAGGGAACAGAACCCACCAGGTCCAGACTGACCCGTACAGGAAACAGAACCCACCAGGTCCAGACTGACCCGTACAGGAAACAGAACCCAACAGGTCAGGACTGACCCGTACAGGGAACAGAACCCACCAGGTCCAGACTGACCCGTACAGGAAACAGNGCAAGTTCAAATTTAACCAATACATATTTTACATTTAATAAAACAAAAACTAAAAACTTATATAAACATGTATTTAAAATAACTTGGAAAAATGTGACTACAAAATTCTACATAGGACTGCAGCTCCCACGAGCCGCCGGGAGAAAGTTCTGCTGTTCAGCGTTCGGTTGAGTCCAAACAGACACGAGCAACAACCGATTCTTTCCAGTCGATGAACGCGTCTGCCTCGAATCATCACCGTGTGGAACTCCCTCACATTTCTGACAAATAACAGGAATGTAAGTGATGCTGCTGCATCTGGAATATTACAAACACAGGTCCGACTGTAAAGAGTCAAACGGAGCTCCAGCTGACGCCACAGAGACGATGCTGCAAATGTGTCAGAAACAAGAACTAACTGCAAAGACTTCACGTCAGGAATTTAACAATCTGCTGCTAAACTCTCAGTGTGAGTGAAGATGGAGCTCCATGCAGGAGACGTGGTCAATGCATTCACAACATCTGTAACTTCTGTCTAATTTATGAATTAATTAGGATAAAAAAAATCAGTGTTCCAAACCTAAAAGTTAAAATATGACAGTAAGATGTTTGAATCACACTGTGGAGTCAGCTGTGATGATGCTGCTTCAGTCTGTGAAGGGAGTAAAACTACCAGACACTCCGTGCACGTTAGAGTCAGGAGGGAAATGTTCAGCTATCAGAAAGCAGTGCATGTTTAAAAACCAGCAACTTTCACTCACATCATCGTAACATGTCACACTCTGAAATGTTCAGGTTTTTCTTTATTCAGATCTTTGAGTTTTCACACTGCCGACAATTAAAATCCTGTAAATTCAACCCAGAGTGTAAAATAAAACGTCTTGCTGAGATGAAATGAAAGGAGAAACTTTTCTGGAGTTTTGTGCGAGTCAGTGAAACGACTGTCGTGTTCAGGCCTGCAGACGTGCACGGGAACATTTTGTGACGAGCCTAATGCAAGTAAATAACAGCGACACCTCTCTGACATCACTCAAACCGCAGCACATAACGAGCGCTCCCGCAACAAGCTACAGAACCTCCAAATCAGCTGTTTTAGCTTCTTTAACTTGTGTTGTAAATTAAACCCAAATGATACTTACAACTTCTCCTGATGTGACTGAAGCAGAGAGCAGCTTTACTCAGTGGTCGTCACTTGGAAGACTGTGTGCAGCTGAAATGACTCACATCTCTCTTCCAGCCTCTGTCAGCCATCATGACGAGGTAAACATTTCCAAATATGGAGAAAATATGAAGACAGTATTGAGGGTAATATCAGTTTGGTTTGCTTTTAGTTTGGAATGCCAAACCGTGTGAGTCGGAGCCGCTCAGCAGCCAGTTCTGTGGTGCAGACCGCTCACTGAGAAGAATACTGATGACTGCACACGACGTCTACATGGTTCTAAAACGGTTCTGATAACGGTTCTGAGTTCAGTCTGACCAAATATGGGCCACGACGTGCGTCTGCCTTATCAGGTCTAAATGTACAGGAAACAGAACCCACCAGGTCCAGACTGACCCGTACAGGGAACAGAACCCACCAGGTCCAGACTGACCCGTACAGGAAACAGAACCCACCAGGTCAGGACTGACCCGTACAGGGAACAGAACCCACCAGGTCCAGACTGACCCGTACAGGGAACAGAACCCACCAGGTCAAGACTGACCCGTACAGTCCTCTTATTGGACAGATTGTCTTCAAGTGACTGAGAAGATGTCATTAAACTGTGATTACTCCCGTCAGCCCAAGAGGTCAAAGGTTAACAGCTGCTGAGGGAGAAGAATACGACGACCTTCCTGGACTGGAGACGAGCGTCTTGGCTCAGCTCATTTCCTGAAACAGCAGAACACACGTGTCCCTGAGGAGAGGACACGTCCAGAACCTTTCATCTGCATATATTGAAGGGAAATACTGCCTGTAGCTTTTCCTGATGGAATTCTTATTGTAAACAAAAGACTGGTGGATTTACAGATTAATCACTTTATCCTGCTCGCATTAAACTGTTCTCACAACTCTCACCAACACGAGAATATTATATTATATTATATTATATTATATTATATTATATTATATTATATTATATTATATTATATTATATTATATTATATTATGGGTATTTAAACTCCAGAAAGTTTGTCCTTGCTGCATGTTGGGAAGCACGTTCATGTGCACAGACTGTAAAAGTCAGATATAAATTAGAGGTGAACAGATTAATCAGCTAAAGGATTATCTGATCAACCAATTCAACAAGCAGGAAACACACGNATTATATTATATTATATTATATTATATTATATTATGGGTATTTAAACTCCAGAAAGTTTGTCCTTGCTGCATGTTGGGAAGCACGTTCATGTGCACAGACTGTAAAAGTCAGATATAAATTAGAGGTGAACAGATTAATCAGCTAAAGGATTATCTGATCAACCAATTCAACAAGCAGGAAACACACGGCAGCAGAGTCTCAAGCTCACGTCAACTCTTTATAATGTCACGTCTTCTATATGTAATGTGGGGGGGGGGTATGGCATGATTAATCTGAGAAATAAACCTGTAATATTAATATTATTTGATCTCTAGTTGATTTATACATCCTTTATTCTAAAATACAGTTTAAATTCTAAACATTACAGAATATAATGATCTGAGAATAAAAACATATTTTATTCCCAATTAAACAATCAACATATCAGATGAACATATTTGACTGTTTGATAAACACGTGAACCTGTTTGAACTGGATTCAGTTACTTTCCCTTCTCATGTTTTACACGCCGTCCCAACTGGAACTGGTTTGAACTTCACCAAAAGGAAATACACGAATAACATGAATTTACAACTGGAACATTTTTAAGCATTTTGACCATTTTGATTAAAAAATGAAATAAATAAAACTAAATAGTTTCTTGTGTATTAAAGACAACACAATAAAGTGATATTTAATAAATTATATTTCCTGCTGTGATGCTGTTATTAATATTCTGGGATTGAAACTATTGTTCTTCATCTTTCTGTTTATTTACAGTTTGTTTTTTAAATGATTTATGTTTTTACTTTCTTTCCTGTTGTTTAATTTAACCCCAGATACTGAAATACAGACTTTTTTTTCGTTCTCACAAGGAAAATTTTTAATCACTTTCCCTCTTAAATTCTATTTATTTTCTGACTCTGTAAGTAATTTCTTTATTTTATTTGGAACCATGTTATGTCTTGTTTTAACTATTATTTGTGCTGTTATTAGTATGATCTTTTCTACATGTTTATTGTTTGTACATTTGGTTTATATGCATGTCCCCACACAGTAATTAAAATATGATAGAATTAATGACCGATGCATCCGGTTTTCCCCAGAAAGACAAAACTCCGAGTCGATGTCCCTCCAACAGACTGAATGTTCAGTTTCCAGCTGACTGTTGTTGACCAGCTGGCAGGAAAATCTGATCCTAATAGTCTCTTTCTCACAAAGTTTGTCTAACATTTACTATAAAATATTCTTAACTGAAGAAAACTTTGTTTCACCTGCAGCTGTGTTTACTGTCTCCACTTCCACAAAGTAACTGCTTCATGTGTCACACTCAAGGCTGCAGAAGCAGTGAGGCTCTTCAGCAGAGTTTAAACGAGAAGCTGCACAGAAATCATTCAGAAAAACAAAATGCTCTGGAACAGTTTCAAATCTGTTTGTTTTTATTACTATATGTTGGAATCATATATAACAGCTGCACAGGGTTCTCATGTTGTTAGTATTGTGCTGCACAGTGGTGCAGTTGGTCAGCACTGTCGCCTTGCAGCAAGAATGTACAAGGGTCAAATCCCAGAAGGGACCATTCTGCAAGGAGTTAGCGCATTCTGCGTGGAGTTAGCTCGTTCTGCGTGGAGTTAGCGCGTTCTGCATGGACTTGGCGCGTTCTGCATGGACTTGGCGCGTTCTGCGTGGAGTTGGCGCGTTCTGCGTGGAGTTGGCGCGTTCTGCGTGGAGTTGGCGCATTCTGCGTGGAGTTAGCGCGTTCTGCGTGGAGTTAGCGCGTTCTGCGTGGAGTTGGCGCATTCTGCGTGGAGTTGGCGCGTTCTGCGTGGAGTTAGCGCGTTCTGCGTGGAGTTAGCGCGTTCTGCGTGGAGTTGGCGCATTCTGCATGGAGTTGGCGCATTCTGCATGGAGTTGGCGCATTCTGCATGGAGTTAACGTTTTGTGTGGAGTTAGCGCATTCTGTGTGGAGTTAGCGCGTTCTGTGTGAAGTGAGCACGGTCTGCGTGAAGTTAGCGCGTTCCGCGTGAAGTTAGCGCGCATGGAGTTAGCATGTTCTACATGGAGGGTTTTCTCCGGTTACCTCCCACAGACCAAAAACATGCATATTAGGCTAATAAGGGATTCTGAATTGGCCAGATGTAACCCCACATCTGGCCAGATGAACATCAGAAACTGCTCTGCAGGATGGATGACTTCATGTATAAAAGGACAGTATCAAAGTTTCCCTTCACGCCACTCGTCTAATCTCTGTACCCTCATTTCCTGTTTAAATAAAAGGGAAATCCTGTAGATTTCAGTGTAAAATTCACATATTCATTCGTTTCCATTCAGCTGCAGGGTTATTTCAGGACTACAACAGTCCCTCCCTCCTACTTCACGCTTTATGTTTGAACATGGTACAAGGAGAAGGTGACATTACTTCTGTTGTGCAGAAGCACGTTGAGAAGAGCAATTAAAAGGTGGAGTGGGAAGATGCAGGCTGAAACCCAATCGGGTCAGTCCTGGGTCTCGTTTACACTTTACACTGCTTCAAAATCACGTCAGGACATTTGTTTTATTTCATCTATCAAAGACAAAGAAAGTGGAAGACAAAGCAACATGTAATAACAAACAGCTTCATCTTACCGTGTCTCCTCTTCTGATGTGAAGAATTTCTAGAAGGCAGCTGAGACTCTGCAGTAAGTTCAGATCTGATGAAATAAAGAACTCTGTGTTACTCAAACAGATTACCTAACTCTAATTGTGCTGTGCAGAACCACGCCAGCATAGTAAACACTCTGTCATTATTTTCCTGTGATTGTGTCATTCATCAGTGGAGAGATGGAACTCGGCCCAGCTCCAGTAAATTCCACCTATGAACCACAGAACATGTTGTCCATTTGTGTTCTGGTCTGTCAGAGACTTGTAACGGCGCCGGGGTGAAAACTGCACTGGAAGCATCCAGAACAAGAAAACCGTGCTGACAAGTGACAGCTGAAGTCATCCAACAAGCAGTAATCCAATCTAATATGAACGTATCGCCGGCGCATCTTACAGGAAAAACATTGGCTTCTCAAGCACAACAAATACTTTCTCTGTGCAGCAGATAGATGCTCATGTACATGAGAAACCACATTTTCCTTTCTTCTTTCTCCAGTGTCCCCTAAGGGGCCCCGTAGAATAATGAACCATCACACATTTAATGCATCAAAGACCCTATAATACAAGCAGAAGCCTGTTCACAATGTCCCGTACCAACGATGGTTCATACAACTCTCCCGTTTCCTACAAAACCTGGAGTTCATGAACGCTCATGGAGGTTCTGGTTCCTACAGGAAGTTGTTACGACTGCAGCATCAATAACTTGATGGATCCTTGAGAATGAGGTGATATTCAGTCGTACACTGGCAGCAGAGTTCCTGTTCTCCTCATACAGGCATGTTGGAACCTACCGATGACCCTTCTATGACAGTTAATGTCATAAGAAGCAGTTTGATAAATCTGATGAGCACTTTAACAGGAAACCTGTTTGGATGGAGCTCAGATTTAAGGCGCCATCATGGCAGACGGAACAACGGATCCTAACTTTGATAGAACCTGATCGCCGTTACCTTGTTTCCATAGAAATCTAGAAAAATCCAGAGTGTGGTTAGAAAAACAGAAACATGTTCACCAACGTCCGTGTTTGGACCCGTGTGTGTTTAGACCCGTGTGTTCGGACCCGTGTGTTCAGACCCGTGTGTTTAGACCCGTGTGTTTAGACCCGTGTGTTCGGACCCGTGTGTTCGGACCCGTGTGTTCGGACCCGTGTGTTCGGACCCGTGTGTTCGGACCCGTGTGTTCGGACCCGTGTGTTCGGACCCGTGTGTTCGGACCCGTGTGTTTAGACCCGTGTGTTTAGACCCGTGTGTTTAGACCCGTGTGTTTAGACCCGTGTGTTCAGACCCGTGTGTTTAGACCCGTGTGTTTAGACCCGTGTGTTTAGACCCGTGTGTTTAGACCCGTGTGTTCGGACCCGTGTGTTCGGACCCGTGTGTTCGGACCCGTGTGTTTGGACCCGTGTGTGTTCGGACCCGTGTGTTGGACCCGTGTGTTCGGACCCGTGTGTTTGGACCCGTGTGTTCGGACCCGTGTGTTTGGACCCGTGTGTTCGGACCCGTGTGTTCGGACCCGTGTGTTTGTTAGACCCGTGTGTTTAGACCCGTGTGTTTAGACCCGTGTGTTCGGACCCGTGTGTTCGGACCCGTGTGTTCGGACCCGTGTGTTCGGACCCGTGTGTTCGGACCCGTGTGTTCGGACCCGTGTGTTCGGACCCGTGTGTTTGGACTCGTGTGTGTTTGGACCCGTGTGTTCGGACCCGTGTGTTCGGACCCGTGTGTTCGGACCCGTGTGTTTGGACCCGTGTGTGTTCGGACCCGTGTGTTGGACCCGTGTGTTTGGACCCCCGTGTGTTTAGACCCGTGTGTTTAGACCCGTGTGTTTAGACCCGTGTGTTCGGACCCGTGTGTTTGGACTCGTGTGTGTTCGGACCCGTGTGTTCGGACCCGTGTGTTCGGACCCGTGTGTTCGGACCCGTGTGTTCGGACCCGTGTGTTCGGACCCGTGTGTTTAGACCCGTGTGTTTAGACCCGTGTGTTTAGACCCGTGTGTTTAGACCCGTGTGTTCAGACCCGTGTGTTTAGACCCGTGTGTTTAGACCCGTGTGTTTAGACCCGTGTGTTTAGACCCGTGTGTTCTGTGTTTGGACTCGTGTGTGTTTGGACCCGTGTGGGACCCGTGTGTTCGGTCCCGTGTGTTCGGACCCGTGTGTTTGGACCCGTGTGTTCGGACCCGTGTGTTCGGACCCGTGTGTTTGGACCCTTGTGTAGACACGTGTTCTGAGCTGCTCTCTGTCAGCATTATTTGCCCGATGACGTGAAAAAAGGACAAAGTGGAGGAAGTTATTGGTTTGTGTTTACCAACAGAAGTACTGAGGAAACTGAATGAGTGTGTGATTCTAGTTGCAGTTCTCAACACTTACTTTCATTTCCTAAATGTTTAGGTAAAGAATGTCGAGGTTTGTGACGGTGTGGGTTAGAATCAAGGTCGCCCTCATTTAAATCAGCTGTGGTCACGTAGGACAGCAAGATTCCATCTGACTGGAAATACTGAATATAAACATCAAGCAGCTCGTGTCTGTGATGTACTACAATACTTTGTGATACTGACACTATAGACATCAATACTGTGATACTAAATATTGATTGAAGGGTTACAGATGGCAGGAGTGCACGTCACTCACCACCTTTCATCCCTGACCTTTACATTAAGATCATCTTATGTTCTTTAAAATACCTTCAATAATCTGTGTGATCCGATAGCACTCGGCTGTCGTTAGGGAGGAGTTCAGCTGCTATCCAATCGTAGCTCAGTATCTGTCAAACTGAACGACTGAACGTCATTTCTGGGTTTGCTAACCCTGGTTATCTGTGGCGGCCATCTTTAATGAGGCTTCCAAAAGTTAATCAGTTGTAGATTTACATCCACATTCTGAGAGGATCATTAAAATGTGGTTTATGGGATATTTCGCTAAATTTACCGACACACAGATAAAAACATTAAGGCTCATGTTTCCTCAGTTTGTGGTGAGATGAAGACAAGTGTTAACCATAAACCATGTTACAAATCTATCGTCATTTGGTCTGATGATTCTGTCTGCTGAGTAACAGAAAGCTGTAGTTATTTTTAATAACACTAATAACTGACTCGTGATTTGTTGATATTTGTGAACTTGTATGTTTTGGCTCAACTGGATGAGATTTTTACCAACTGTTGGCTCAATAATTCCAGTGTTGGGTTACATAATCATTAAAGCATCATTGACAATGTGTTTTGGATGTAAACGATGAGAGAACAGTATCAACAGGAGATGGAGGTTTCTGATGCTGGTAGAAACACCAGACTGTGGGTCCATCAGCACTTCATCCAGCCTGTTCTGATCTGGAACTCAGAACAAGGACACTCCTTATGCAACCAGACCTCTTACTGTTAAACCAGCATGTTACATGTCACGCCCCTATCTGAGGGAATTATGAAGTGGGTACTGACATGCCCGTGTTTTTCCTCCTATGTTGTGTCAGTGAAGAGTCCTTCCTGTTAGTTTGAAGGAATCTTCACAATGTTCTAACAACAAACTGAACAAACTCCTGGTTGCTTGAACTAGTTGGACAGATTCATTCAGTTTGGCATTAGACAGAAAAAAGTTCCATGTGTTTATTGTTCTGATGTAAACACGTTAAGTACACACACACGTATGTCTTCGGTGTTTTTCCACTGCCAGCTGTGTAACATCTGTAATGCATGAAGAAACCACGAAGGTAAAACCACCAGAAAGGCTGGAACACGAGATCAAATCCAACAATTAGACTGCACCATCATGCTAACGGACACAAAGCAGCTAAATAAACACAAAAGAGATCACAAGCTAAAGACTCGTGCAACTGTCCACCAGCATCAGCAATCGTCATCACGCCATCGTCACATACATGATGCCTGATGGGGTCGTCCAGGCAGGAGACCCACATCACGCCACCGTCACATACATGATGCCTGATGGGGTCGTCCAGGCAGGAGACCCACATCACGCCACCGTCACATACATGATGCCTGATGGGGTCGTCCAGGCAGGAGACCCACATCACGCCACCGTCACATACATGATGCCTGATGGGGTCGTCCAGGCAGGAGACCCACATCACGTACATGATGCCTGATGGGGTCGTCCAGGCAGGAGACCCACATCACGCCACCGTCACATACATGATGCCTGATGGGGTCGTCCAGGCAGGAGACCCACATCACGCCACCGTCACATACATGATGCCTGATGGGGTCGTCCAGGCAGGAGACCCACATCACGTACATGATGCCTGATGGGGTCGTCCAGGCAGGAGACCCACATCACGTACATGATGCCTGATGGGGTCGTCCAGGCAGGAGACCCACATCACGCCACCGTCACATACATGATGCCTGATGGGGTCGTCCAGGCAGGAGACCCACATCACGCCACCATCACATACATGATGCCTGATGGGGTCGTCCAGGCAGGAGACCCCATGATTGATGCCTGATGGGGTCGTCCAGGCAGGAGACCCACATCACGCCACCGTCACATACATGATGCCTGATGGGGTCGTCCAGGCAGGAGACCCACATCACGTACATGATGCCTGATGGGGTCGTCCAGGCAGGAGACCCACATCACGCCACCGTCACATGTGCCTGATGGGGTCGTCCAGGCAGGAGACCCACATCACGTACATGATGCCTGATTGGGTCGTCCAGGCAGGAGACCCACATCACGTACATGATGCCTGATGGGGTCGTCCAGGCAGGAGACCCACATCACGCCACCGTCACATACATGATGCCTGATGGGGTCGTCCAGGCAGGAGACCCACATCACGCCACCGTCACATACATGATGCCTGATGGGGTCGTCCAGGCAGGAGACCCACATCACGTACATGATGCCTGATGGGGTCGTCCAGGCAGGAGACCCACATCACGCCACCGTCACATACATGATGCCTGATGGGGTCGTCCAGGCAGGAGACCCACATCACGCCACCGTCACATACTGATGGGGTCGTCCAGGCAGGAGACCCACATCACGTACATGATGCCTGATGGGGCCAGGCAGGAGACCCACATCACGCCACCGTCACATACATGATGCCTGATGGGGTCGTCCAGGCAGGAGACCCACATCACGCCACCATCACATACATGATGCCTGATGGGGTCGTCCAGGCAGGAGACCCACATCACGTACATGATGCCTGATGGGGTCGTCCAGGCAGGAGACCCACATCACGCCACCGTCACATACATGATGCCTGATGGGGTCGTCCAGGCAGGAGACCCACATCACGCCACCGTCACATACATGATGCCTGATGGGGTCGTCCAGGCAGGAGACCCACATCACGTACATGATGCCTGATGGGGTCGTCCAGGCAGGAGACCCACATCACGTACATGATGCCTGATGGGGTCGTCCAGGCAGGAGACCCACATCACGCCACCGTCACATACATGATGCCTGATGGGGTCGTCCAGGCAGGAGACCCACATCACGTACATGATGCCTGATGGGGTCGTCCAGGCAGGAGACCCACATCACGCCACCGTCACACACATGATGCCTGATGGGGTCGTCCAGGCAGGAGACCCACATCACGCCACCGTCACATACATGATGCCTGATGGGGTCGTCCAGGCAGGAGACCCACATCACGTACATGATGCCTGATGGGGTCGTCCAGGCAGGAGACCCACATCACGTCACATACATGATGCCTGATGGGGTCGTCCAGGCAGGAGACCCACATCACGCCACCGTCACATACATGATGCCTGATGGGGTCGTCCAGGCAGGAGACCCACATCACGTACATGATGCCTGATGGGGTCGTCCAGGCAGGAGACCCACATCACGCCACCGTCACATACATGATGCCTGATGGGGTCGTCCAGGCAGGAGACCCACATCACGTACATGATGCCTGATGGGGTCGTCCAGGCAGGAGACCCACATCACGCCACCGTCACATACATGATGCCTGATGGGGTCGTCCAGGCAGGAGACCCACATCACGCCACCGTCACATACATGATGCCTGATGGGGTCGTCCAGGCAGGAGACCCACATCACGCCATCTGGGGGGGGGGGGGGGGGGCATCTTATTGATTCAAAACTCACATTTAAGACAAAGTTTGTATTCTATCTTTAGGAGAAGAGAGTGATTTACTGCAGAAGACTGAGATGAAATTACTAACTGGCTGTTAACTCACCTGCTCAGGTGTTTCTGAGACACATGCATGTTTTGGAGCATATTAATAAGCTCTGCGTTTCATAACTGTCCTAAATAACAATGAAATTCTATAATTGTGTTGTTTGTTTTTATCCCTCTAAATAAATATGATGAGATCTAGTTTGACAACATAAAGTTTTAACTGTTTTCATCTCTTGATTTATTCAAATCTGGGACTGATAATAATCCTTTCATTCACTATCTGTACATGTTTGTTCCTGTCTGGGTCAGAGAGCTGGTGTCTGCTGGGCGGGAGGCGGGGCTACACCTGGACAGGTCACCTGTCCATCACAGGGTCACTCAGAGACAAACGGACTGAAGCAGTTTGTCCAGTTTTTGACTCTTAATGAGTTTTTACCTTCATTTCAAACTTCACGCGCGTTTTCAGAATATAATTTGGTCAAAACCGGTTCAGAACCCGGTAGAAGTTCTGCTTGTGTCACAAGCCTGATGTGATGTGCGTGATTCACAGGAAACTGCAGGCCTCCATCATGAACCGAGTCCGTCACCGTCTCTTCTACCGGACATGAAACAAAAAGACATCAAAACACAAAACTCGCGATAAAGCTGTTTTCTGTCAGCTGATGACACGCACGCTCGTTTCCACTAAACGTGGCACAAATCTGTGCCTTCGTAAACAACAAGGTTCCGGTAAAGTCTCCGGTTTTCGGTGGTTTTAGTAACTTTAAACTTGAACTTGTGAAGTAAAACTCAGCGACACGGTAAAGTTTAGAAACGGGGGTCTGCGTGATCCTCCGGTGACAGTCTTCCGCATTCCCCCCTCCCCCCCCCTCGGACACGGCCCGCTCCGTGCAGCTTCACTCTTTCATATTTTCACATGAACTTTCTGCTCAGGTTAGTTTGTTAGTACCCTCATGTGTCCACGGTCCTACCGGCCGAGGCTTTCCGTGACGAGTCCACGCCCTTCACTCCGTCCGAGTCACGTTCACAGTCTCGCCCAACGAGGCCGAACCAGTCGGCACCGAGTCGTTCCACCGTTTTCACTCACCGTAAAATCCACAAGTCTTTAAAAAGCGGTGCGAGCAGCGGCCGGCGGGATGAAACGCGCCCGGTGCTTCTGCAGCTTTCTAGGAAACGAGACGCGGGTTGAAATCCCACCAAAAAAAGCCCAGAGAAGTCAAACTTTTCTTGATCCAAATTGTGGGAGAGTTGCAGGCAGTGACGTCACGCCCTGTAATTCCAGCCGTCTCAGTCAGATGTGTTTGCCCATGTAAGGCAGCAGGCCAAAACTCACGGACACACGCACGGAGCTGCAATAAATGTTCCACTTTCTCCGGTTTTACCCTCATGAAACATGAAGAGAAACAAAACATCACATAGCTGCACATGTTCAATAAATATAAAGTTTAATCTGTTGGAAACATAAACAGCTCAGAGTTTCTACCACCAGGAAACATTTAGAGATTATTTAATGTTTATTCTTTTATCAACTTTAAAATGACAGATCTTCAAAATAATTAAAGGCAAAGAGTTAAAAAAAGTCGTCCAGTAAATGTTTCTGCACAGTGAAGTGTGAACGGACATGTTATAATGTAAAAAGATTTATATGCAAACAATATGCATGCTGCAGTGCTCCCATATCCTGTCATGCACCGTCTATCATCTGGAAACGTGAGAACGAGTGTGTCTGTGGTTCCTTTCTTAAACCAGAATCTAAATTTAATCGTTATAGTTCCAGTAAATATTGCAGAACTATTTCCATACATCTGAGTAGGATGTTTTTAGCCTATCCAGAAGTATTGAAGTTTACAGCTCAGTGGCTCACTGCTCATGTCTCAGTCTGGGTGACTCTGGGACAAGATGTTCAAATCAATATCTGGCTGAACATGATGCATTTTTGTCTTGACTTGTGAGGTTTAGTGGATTTACAGCAGTAACCTTTTGCCCCTCAGTGAAAGCCAGCAGTCTTGGCCCTGGATTCTTGTTGTCACATAGTCAACCATTTGTATCCAGCTGTTCATGGTTTCTGCTGAGCTACAGTAACCCCCACCACCATTTAATCACCTTTAAGTTTCCATTGAGGAGGTGAACATGTCATAGTATCGATGACCACACAGAGTATAAGTGAGCAAACATCTTGCTGCAGTAGTCTTCACTTACCAGCAAACTAAATTTGGAGCTTCCAGCATGTAGCTTGACAGTATGAACAGCTACTACAGCTAACGCAGCTAATGCAGCTAATGCATGTCACCAATGACCTTGGATGAAAGTTCATAATGTCATGTGAACACCCTGATGGCAGCGAAGTAGATATATGTTAATGAATTATTTTAAATTCTATCTGTTAAACGTAAGTGAGGCGGGTCCTGGGAAGATTATACTGCAAAATTAAGAATCTCAAAGAAGCACTTTGGGCATTAATTACCAAAGGGGCCTGTAGGACCGCCCCCCCCCCCATAAACCATATGATGTTAAGAGATGGGTTTAAAGTTGGAATAAAGTCTCTTGGTGAAACTGTTTGGACACCTGACTGGCAGCAACCTGCTCAAAATCTGAACTAAATGTTCAAGATTTTCCAATTGAATTTAATAGGGTGTGTGTGTTTTATTTTGGCGGGGGGTCCTGATTACATTGTCAGACCACCAACTAGATGTAACAGGACGCATCTCATCATGACGTCAGTCATACTGATACATAATCTGTGATTGGACCTCTTGGTCAGTCCTGTTGGGTTTGGATTTTGGTGAAACAGGTTACCATGGTGATGCAGTAACAGGTATGAACAAGATCTCTCCTTTTATTATATTATTATTTGTCTAATGAACAATTTAAAATGAGAATGAAGTAAGTAGGTGGAGGTATGTGGATACAGTAAGATCTCAGACAACATATGGTTTAAACAGTATTTTCAGTCTTTTTTATAGTTTTAATAGGGGCTTGTTTTTGTGGATTACGTTACCATGGTAACTCAAAGGGCCAATTAAACGTGAAAGGATGCATCTCATGACTAAGCTGGTTTTTTTTACGTGTATGTGATAAGACTCACCAGTCCTTCCTGTGGGGCTGTTGCAGTGGGGTTTTAAACAAGTTGTGTAGATGAAAATGAAAACAATAGCAATAACAGCATGACCGAGATGATTGTTGTGATGTATAATTTATGTCTTACGCTTTTCCATTTTGGTCACATTCATTTTGACGGAAGAAGAATAAAATTATCAATCTACAAAGAGTCTATTTAGAGGTGAATACCAATATGTGCATGACAGATACCAATACCCACTTGTTGCAACCAAGCTGTGCAGAATACTTACAGCACACTGAACCTTGAAGCAGACGGTCTACCTACAGCACCATGCCACACCCGTCAGCTAAGAACAGGAAGCTGGTACCACAGTTTACACTGGCTCACTACAACTGGACAGATGAGTCTAGATTTCTGCTGCCACACTTGGATGGTAGACTCAGAATTTGACATCAATAACATAAAAGCATGATCCATCCTGCCTTATATCAACATTTCAGGCCGGTGGTGGTGTATGTTTTCAATCCACGTTGGGCTCTTTCATACCAACTGAGCATCGTTTAAACACCACAGCCTACCTGAAGATTTTTGCGGACCTAAAAAAAGAAAATGAGTAATGAAAGTGTACCATTGACCTTGTGCTTTGACTGATTCTTATTGAATTTTGGTTTATGGTGCCACTTAAATTATGATAAAGGGTCTATAATTTTATAAAACTATATTTTTTAAAGGTTATGGGCCCATTTACATGTGCCACCCTTTTATAAATCTGTGCGCCTTCCTGCTCCCCCCCAACAAACATTTTCTAGACATGGCTCAGAGAGAACACCTTTGGAATATGGGGAAGCACTAGGAGAACTAGGGGACTTGTGTCAGGGATGTGCAGACAACAAATATGCAGCAACTGTTGATATTGTCATTTTAAAAAAGAACCCAAATCTCACGGGAATGTTGCAACCACCTTGTTGAATCTACACTTCATCAGGTCCCAGTCGAAGAGGACAGAAGAGCGACATGGGTTGAATTTATTTATGATAGTAATGTCCCTGCTACCCTTGGCAAAAAACAACCAGAGCCAAGCTGTTGCCAGTGAAGAGCTAACACCGTTACAGGAGCCGAGCTACTGCTAAAATGAACTGGAGCCGAGGTGCTGCTGAGCTGAGCTGTGCCTAAAGAAAAGCTAACACCGTTAGCTGAGCCGAGCTGCTGCTAATGAAGAGGAGCTAACACCGTTACCAGAGCCGAGCTGCTGCTTGGAAGAGCTAACACTGTTAGCGGCACTGTGCTGCTGCTAATGAAGAGGCGCTAACACCATTACAACTCTTACTGGGTCAAACTGGTATGCTCGAAGAATCGCATCTCTAACAGACGCAGCAAAACAACACAGATACATGAGTAAATGTCAGACTAAACTTTCAATAACGTGTCGGAGTCTTCAGGCTCAAAGTTCCTCAGTCCAAAGTTTTTAGTCACATTTTAAGTTCACTTCTTGACACTGCACTGCTTGTTTATCATTAATTGCAGTGTAATCAGCTGTTTGTTTACCAGCACTGCTAAAATCTGACTTCTCGCGAACGCGCGCAGAGAACAGAGATGGGCGTGACTTAGAACTACTAGAACTACTAGAGCATTCCAAAATGAGGTGAGATGAGACCGTTTGGGAACAACAGCTGAACTTTCAAAAAGGGCCAATTTGAACAATGTATGTTTTTTACATGTCACTGAAATGTAAAAGAAATAATTCAGTGTGTGAAAAGTGCATAGTATGGGATCTTTAAGTTAATGGAAGCAATAAAAATAAATACCACCATGGAAAGTTAAAGAAGCAATTTCATGCACATTTCAGGACTTTGTGGTTATTTCTTAAGTATTAACCAGTAATATGAAACAATTTATATATAAAAAAACCTTAGGAAACACTTATTAACAGACCTTTCAATCTGTCTGCGTTAAAATTCAGGTGGTTCCAGCTCCTTTCATCAGGCTTCGTCAGCAGCTCGTTCATATTCATTGTTCGAATTTGCTGGAATCTGATTGGCTAACAAACTAGCCTATGGGAGCAAAGAATACTGTATCCTGCTCTGGTGTGCATGGCAACGTCAGACGTTGCGTCTTCCTGTTTGCGATGTTATGCTAACAGCTTTTAGCCAGCAGCATGCTAGGTGTGGTTTCAACTGTGGGAGCTGCCGAAAACTAACAAACAAAGGAGTTGTGATGAAACAGATACAGGCTGTTCGAACTCGGGAGAACTCAGGTTTTATCACCAGATAAAAACTGAAAGAGAAGTTGTTGACCTGTTTTCACCCACTATGAAGGTAAGAACACCTGTGGAGCTAAAATATTCAACAGAAACCTCAGAAAAACTGTTTTTAATGGAAGGGCCTATTTAAGTCCAGGGTTAATTACTGCAACCTTAAAAGCCTTAGGCACATATCCATTTACCAATGACACTTTGATCAGGTCTAATATGGGGGTTGATTAATAGACCTTAAAAAATCTATCTAAGATGTTAATGGTTGAGATGAAGCTCTTTGTTAACTCACTGAGCTCAGATGGACAGAAAGAGTCTAAAATCAGATTTGAATGTTACTTGTGAGGCTGCTTCACTGGATAGTGAACCAGTGAAATCGTGGGTAGGACAGGAGGATTTTTTTTCACTTAAACAATTTTATCTACAAAAAAAGGTAACAAAGTCATCGCTACAGAGAGATATAGTTACAGGTTCAGCAGAGCTTGACGTTTTCAGCTACAGTACTGAAACCTGGGGTTTCTGCTCTATGAGAGATGAATAATACTCAGTTCTAGCTTTACAAAGGCCTTTGTTTTATGTAAATAAACTATCCCTCCAAGTTACTTCAAATTCTTCCAACTTAGTAGAACACAATTTTCTTTCCTATTTTTCTAAAGCCTTCTTAAAAATAGCCAGAAAGTGACAGAAAAGCTTTTACCTCAAATGTCCCACATTTTGATCGTCTGTGTGAAAAGAACTAAATCAGAAAACCTCAGCAAGAGGGAAAATACTGTATTTATATGTGTTTCATCATTTAGCTCTAAAAATATTCTTTTTAAAAAGATAAAAAGAACTAAGCTATAACAACATTTAATTTCCCTTTGGGGATTAATAAAGTATTTTTGATTTGATTTGTTATTTTAGAGTACTCTTTCCATCAGCTGTCACCAAATAATTTGCTGTTAATATTTTAGTCTTAAAATCAGTTAAATCTGATGATATCAGTCAAACTAAATTATAACAAAAACACTTTAAGCTAGTGAAACAACAAGCTGCAGGATGCTAAAAGCTTCCTGGACTGGACAGACCGTTTTCACCGGAGACCATCTGAATAACTGCAGCTTAAGCAGAGCACCGACCCACTAACGTTACTGGCTCTGGTCCAAGTGTCCACTGGTTTATCTGAATGAAACACAGAGGCTTCTCCAGGTTTGGCATGACACAAGGTCGATGATGTACAATCCTGCCAACACTAAAGTTAACACATAATATACAACTCAACTTTCTTTGCTCTAGTTTTACATTTGACCTCATCATAATTACTGGACTTTTCCTTCCTTAGAAAAAAATGTTTTTACACATATAGAGTAACAGGAGGTGGGTGATGAGGAGGGAGGGTGCACAAAACACATAAAAACAGGTTGTATTCAAAATTTATCGTAAGTCTGTTTGCAATCTGTCAGACTTACTGAGAAAGGTTCCTGGTTGCCATGTTTAAAAATGTAAATGTATCCAATTTACACAGTATTAAAGCTGTATACATGAAATGTCTTTATAATGAAGTGACAGATACAGAACTGTTTAGTGTAAATCCTGTTTATGGTTTGAAAGAAACCACTAATCATTATTCTGTTACTAAAGATGGATCAAGATTTTTCAGTAAAAATTCTAAATACTAGTCATTTAAATGAAATTTCAACATGTTCTGATTTATAATGACTGGAAACTCACTATCCTCACTTTACAACACGTCTGCTGAAAAGTCTCCTGTTGGTCAGAGTGAGCAAACCACCATCAGATGTACCAACAAAGCTTTCATTTCCTGTGGGCTTTGTCTGGTCTGACCCCAGTGATCTCTGCCATGCAAACTAGACAATTAGTTTGCATGCTTGTGATTGGATGCAAATACAATAACTGCTTTTTCGCCTCTGATTGTCTACTCATTGCTCTGTCACTGCGTTGCTTCACATAATACTGACACTGTATCTTTTGTGTTTGTTCATGCGAGATAGCGCTCCTCTTATCACTTTTAAAAGTGAATCTGATGAATGAATGATATATTTAATAAGTCATTTCTTTGAATTATATAAAAATATCTAAAAAGGAGTTGCTTTTTGTGTCCAAATGTAAAATGAAGTCATTTATTCTGAGCACTATCTTTTTTTAGATAATTTGCACTTTGCTGCAGCTGATTACATTGTGCTTCAAGCTGTGAATGTACTTTTCCTTCACCATGCATGAAGAAAGCATAAACAGCACTTTGCAGATCGAGCACACTGATAGAGAAACAGACGATTTGAGCTATTTTAGAGTCTTACCCATGCATTCCCTCCCCTCAAAGTTTCAGGGCAATCTGAAAAAGGTAATCTCATTTGTAATGTGTGACAGCTTATTTGCAAGTATGTACACTGGCAATTTTTTAATGGGGCCGCCAGTGATACTTCTGCTCATAAAGCTGATTTTACAAAGACACCCTGGAACAGTTTAGATGACACATTGCCATCGCCTGTGAACTCCAGTTATCAATCAAGCACCAATTAACACGCTCGGTTAGAGGGAATCAAGGGCTCTTTGATGTCTGGCAGTTGGTGAGTGGTGCTAAGCATGTCACTGACATGATGGCGTTCAATTTTATCCACAGAAGGAAAATTCTCACAGTGTCCACTACGAAATATATATCTCACCACAAGAACATTTTTTAAATGCACCTTTCAAAATTGAATGTTCCTCATTTCATTTCAGCTTTAATTTAGAGATAATAAAAGGAAGCGAGGATAGAAAAAAAAACAGTAATTTGATCAAATTTAGTGTTTCAGTTGTTCCAGCATCGGATATCCTGTTTTGTTTGCTGGTTGTAACACTGTCTTCTCCCCCACACCACTTCCTCTGATGTAGGTGAACCTCAAACACAGAGCACAGCAGCTGCAGTCATCATGTACTTCCTCATAGCAGATAAAGGGTCTGTTCTGCACACAGAGGTGATGAAGAAAAAAAAGAAACATATCATTTTCTAAATGCAACTCTTTTTTTTGATAAACCCAGTTTTCAGGAAACAGGCTTGTGGTGATCCGCTGGTTCCACTGGAATATGACAAAGTGGAGGGTGTTTGTGTGCAGTTGCAGATAAAGTCATTCCATTTCTGACTATTATCGTTCTCCGCAGGCAGGTTAAAAACAAAATCAAGTACTGCCAGAGAAAAAACAACAAATCTGTGTCTGGGAACTGTGTATGCTCTATTAATTAAAGCTGAGATAGAAGAGTTTAGTCTTCAAGCGCAACCATTTTTACAAGCAGTCATGCTAAATAACGAAAAACAGAAGTAGGAGACGGGCGGACTCCCTACAAAAACACAGCCCCAAAGCTACTAATCAAACAACTCCTGATCTAGATCTAGACCTCAGATTATACTAATGAATTCTAATTCTTATGTTTTAGCATGTAAATATGTTTGAAAGAGGTAGACAGACAATCCTGCCCAGAGCAAATGTTTTAGCATAAATGATCTTCTCTTGTGAGCTTTGTGCTGCACCTTTGAAGCATTTTGGAAGTAGCAGGACTTTGCAGTTATATCCCAAAATTGTTTTTGGGGAAGGATTTGCCATATTACATGGATCTTTGTTTATTTGCTTTCCCCCAATAAGCATTATCAACTGTTTTACCTGTGAGGAAAATGCTTCCAGCTGTCCAGCTATTAGTGGATCGTTTGGCTAAAATTATCAACCAAAAACCAGGACAAATGCATTCAAGACTAATTTTAAGCACCATGGTGTCCAGTACTGCATAGAACACCATAAGATAGATTTCATTGTAAACCTATAAATAAATACAGCATCCTAAATAGCTATAATATAAAAACACATTTTTATAAATGGAAACATTTCCTGTAAAATAAAAGGCTTGCAGACTGAAAAGACACAATATTTTAGATTGTCATTTTGTAATTTCTTGAAATCATAAAAAAATCTCTTACAAATTTCCTGGTGTTTGATTTGTGTTAGTAACTAAATTTCATGGTGATTTAACATTCGTCGTATGCGTCTGCTTCTAATCAGCAACATGCTAACGGTAAATGCTAAAGCTAAACACAAAGCATATGTGTGTATAAAAAAACCAGACAAAAAGAACTAACACAAAACTATATTTTGAAGAATATTAAACTGAACAATAGAAAATGTAAAATCAAATCTGTATGATAATATTAGTGAGATAAAGTTTCTATTACGAGCAATTATAACTCTAAAGTTTTAACTTTTTCAAATGTCAAATCTAGCAAATGTCATTTTTTAACATAGAAACATAGAAATGTAACGACACAATACAATCTGGTTTCTTATAGTAGAAATGATCACTGTCACATGTTTAACAATCTTACAATTAGCTTAGACTGTTTAAACAGTGTTACACAAAAAATAAATAAATCTGTTATTTTTAAATTTAAATTTTAGTTTAGACTCTGTAGTTCTTTTTTTTGCTCAAACATTATGGACATTTAGTTTTTATAACATCATCATATTTTGTCAATATGCATAGAAATAGTTTTAAAGGTTTTCTCACCACCAATTAAACTGAAGTTTTTGCTTAAAAATGTAAAAAGTAAATGGCCCCCAAAGATGTACAAAGCTAACCGTTAGCTAACTGTGAAGTAAAAAAATATCTAGATCCCAACGTAATGACCTAAGAAACTTTTTTCTAACAGGGAATTTTTTTCTTACTGATTATTTGGAGAAAAAATAACTAACTGTATATAATTTACAGTTGTGTTTATAGTTTATATATTAAATTAATGCACCAACAGTGCACATTTCTCTAATTATATTTGGATATAACCTAAAGGTAAATTTATAAAGGAAAAGATGTTTCTTAAATTCAAGTTGTTGAACCATGTCTTAGAGAGCCGGTTTCACTGGAAAATCACATCCTCGTTGGCAATATGTAGTTTAAATCACAGGAAACTCATGCAAAATCATTTTAAACAGCATGTGAAAATAAATCCTCGTGTACCACAAGAAATAAAAACTACCGTCTCACACGGAGCAGCTAAATCAGGTGGTTGTTCAGCGGGAGTAACCAAAGTAACCAGGAGCATGAAAAGGTAAGACTGATGGTTCCTTTGAGTTTTTATTCTGACAAAAACAGCTTTCAGTAAATCTTCAGTAGATCACATGTTCTAAAGTACAAAAACCCGTGTGACTGCAGCACTAAGAGCATGTTGCATTCATATGTATTTATAAAATAATAAGTAGACTTAAATCCAGCTTTATATTGTAAACCTGAAACTAAATATGGACTGAGGAAAGTCATGAGAAACACAGGAAAGGTTTGCTAATTGAGAGCCAATATAAAGGAAGACCAGAAAACAAAACTAACACTAAAACACAACACTGTAATTCTCATTAAACTGTCTTCCTTCACATTAGAACACCAACAGCAAAGATTTAATTTAGTTGAATGTATTCTGTGTCTATCCTAAAATAAGAACATATTTTCTTCACTTTATAAATGCCAGATAATGCAAAGCTCCAGATTTGGCTCTTGTGACCTTTATTAGAGCTGATAGCAGCAGCCGTGGATACAAGGGATCTCAGCGTTGGCACAACAAAGGCTAGTAGAGGAACCAGATTAAAGATCTAGCAGGTAAGATAGCAGGTAAGTGAAAGTGACAAGCAAGTATCATCCCATAGTGGTATGATAATTACTCACAGCAGACCATCTGTAAAAGGTTATCTTGGAAAACACTCGGAGAAATACAGTACTTTGTTTACATTTCCGTCATTTTAAAGAAATGTTTTATTTATTAGATTCTTAATGATGTGCACGTTGATCTGTGCTGGAGGACTTTGTACCACTCTGATCAGCTGTAGAGAGCAACAACACCGGAATCGAATCGCTGGCGTTTCTGTGGGGAAAATCCCCTCTTGGATTACATTCAGGTTTGTGTAGATTAGAAAACAAAAACTAGACGTTTTATATGAAATCAAATCACATTTCATCTGAAATGCTGCAGCTGAACTAAAGAATTTATAAAAGATCACTTTTAAAGAATTCGGTTGATCTCTGTTTTGTTAATTTGACGCAGGTCAGAATCATATCAGATGACGGTGTAATCCATTATCAGCATCAGAATGTGTTTGACACTGTTTGGCCCCGGGCGGACGACAGCGCAGTCTCTGTGACGGGATGATATGGATTACACTTTGCAAACCGACCTTGGCCCCTTCTCGTTTCTACGCCTGCCACTCGAACACAGCGATGGTAACGTTGCTGCCAACTAAAGCCCAAATATCCCTCAGATGATTAAGGTCACTCATACGCTGCTGTACAGAAGCCGTCCTCGTGTAAGCCTCAGAGAGCAGGGACCGAGGTGGAGGGGTGGGACTTTTGGACACCGGTTTGTCTTGATGTCTTCATCATCTGGCGTCTTCAGGGCTGCCCAGGTTTCAGGAGGATGTTGCAGGAACCAGAGTTCTCCTCTAAGGCAGCGTGACCTGTTGTTGACTTTTATTTTTGTGTCATTAAGAGGTTTAAGCGCCTTCATGAGTTTATCCCTGGATCACAGGGATCTGCTAGGCTCACCGGTCATTTGCTGTCAACATCCCATGAGCTCAGATTGTTAGGACTGCTTTACTCTGGAAGTGATGGAAATGTGTTGGACTAATTTGGCTTTAGCAGGATTGGCTGAATATTAGTCCACTCATCCAACGGATTATCCCCTGGCTGCAGTGAACACAGTGCACATGGTCGGATCTGTCAAGCACCCATACATCTCTCCTTCTCCTGCAGTATTTCACATCAGACGTGTGTGTTTTTCTGTAATGATGAGCGGTGCTCCCACCGTAAAGCCGCACAGCATATAACGCTGGAAATAATAAGAGCTTTGGGAATTCCTACCCAGTAAGACGAGCTTATCTGCACAGTGTATTCATTTAATCTGAGTTCAACATCAGGTGTCAAGTGCGATTACACACTGATGCACGTGCGTTTAGAGAAAAGGGATTCGTTTAAAAATGCCTTGATGTTGGTTTGTGTTGACAACAACATAAAGACGCTACTGAAATCATTTTTTCCTGCAATGAGATGATGTTGGCATTTTTCTGTTAAACCTGAGATATTCATTTAATGTCAGGATCCCCCCTCCAGCAGCAACATTACTGACCTTCCTATTGGCTGTGGCATGTTGAAGTGACAGCTGGTGTGATGTAATGACACCCCCTCCAACACAAGTTATAAAGAGCAATATCTAGTTCTCAGGATTAAGATAAGCCTAGGTAGATTAATGCTGTGGGACACTGAAATGTTTGCCGTATAAAAGCTCTGTTTATAAAACAACGTGTAGCTTCTGTATAAGAAAAAGTGGGATCTGGCAGATGGCATGAGCTCCACGAGTTCCTCCGTGCTGAAGGCTCTGCTGCTCAATGGTTTGGGCTCATGAGGCTCACTGAGATTTTAGAGTCTACGTTCAAATGAAATCTATGCAGAAAAACTGGGATTATTTTTCAGACTGTTTAATCTCTCTCTCTCTCTTTTTTTTTTTTTACTGAGTCTGTCCCACGGTTTTAGCATTCGTGGAAAAGTGGAGCGACCGTGAGCTCTACAATTAATGAACGCTAGAGTGCAGGCGGCCTATCAGCTCAGAGAGCCGGAGAGATGCCCTGTGGACCGTTTCTCTAACGTGAAGCTCGCTCAGTCAATTTGACTCACTTCAACCCGGCTGCCGTGCCGCCTTTCCAGAAGTGTTTCCATCCTGCTCGACAAGGACAGACACGAGGCTTCAGCAGAGCTGCTCTGCCTCTGCCAGACGCTGATCCCGTGTCGTCTTTCACAGAAGAACAGCTTCCTCCCGTCAAGCTTTAGCTTCCACTCAGGGTGGAGAGGATCTCCATCCAGCTGCCTCTCGGATCATCTAGCAGACAGTCAACCTCTATCCTTCACTTCCTCAGCTGGACTAAGAACTGATCCTGCACCTGATCCCATCATGCCTCACTCCTTTCATCAGAAAAAAGGTGAGACTTCTTTCTTCTGCTTGTCATCTTCAGTTCAAATGACAACATTTCTGCACCAGTGCAAGATGTGAAGTGCAGAAGAAGAAAACAAACATTTAGTAACTGGTCTGCTGGACATGGGAATTTATGCTAGAAATAGAATTCTTTCTTCACAAAGGCATCACATAGAAATACACAAACCCTTAGCAGCACAAGAAAATTCAAAACATCACATAAATTCCACATACAGTATAAACGCTCTTCTTCAAATCAAATATTTAGTTTTACTTTTGTACTTTTCTAAAATAAGAAATAACCTCAGACTTTTGGTATTGGTTGAAATAACGACTGTTGTGTACAACAGGAAGCTCCGACCTCAGCGTCATGGATCACAGCCAAACACTCGCTGCATGCGAAGGCCACAAACACCGGCTTGCAACACCTGCACTGATAAATCTGTATATTTCCATATAGCTTTTAAGTTGGTCAGCTAATCTCTGAGATTAAATCAATACGCTGCACAATCGCTTGTTCAGTCTCAACTTTAACAGGCATGCAAACTAACAATAAAGGCCGTAGAGTTTGCACAAGTGTGATAAAACAACTGACATCTGATAAGCAAATGGGAGAAGTAAATCCTGCAAAGAATGGCCTCGCTGGTTTTATCTGCAGTATTTAAAAACATGTAAATGAGACTTTTAACACAAGCCAGGATGCAATATGAGCACTTTGTCATTCACTTTTGATTTTCATGCCAGCTTCACACAACAAGAGTTGTCTCCAGCAAGCACAGAGGACACTGAGAAGACAAGGTGAGTGGTTCAGATAAAAGACTTCCTACATCACAGGTTTTCTGTTCAAGACTAAACTTTAAAAACTCTCTTCAAGTTTGAGACAGTTTGAAAGCAGCAGATCATTAACGTCTCCATGACTTCACTTTGGCTGGAAAAAGGTTGTTGACTGATGTAGTGCGACTTGGTGAGGAGTTACTTGTGGTCTGGTGCAGAAGTCAAAATGCAGCACGTATCAAAGTGTGTGCCTGCGTGATGAGGAGCAGATAAGAGTTGATGTGAAGGTGTCGCGTGGCGGAGCCGACAGTCTGAACTTCCACCTGCCACTTCCTGGGCTGTAGAGATGCTTTAAATGAAAACACATGGAAGCAGTGACTGCTGCTGAGACCTGAAACAGGTGCATCAGCCAGGCCTGAACGCTTCCTGGTCAAGTCAAACTATAATAGAGTTTCATTTATCAAAATAACAATTCTCAGAAGTAAATGATACAAAAAAGAAGTAAAAGTGTCATTTTTTTCCTTTTAAATTCAATTTTTGTTTCCAAATTTACAACTAAAATTTCACGCGTGTTTAGCTTGATTTTTTTTATGGAATCAAAATGCTGCAGTTTTCTCATCCATGTCAGCACACAGATAGAAATATCATTTATTTATTTATTTATTTAGACATCTGAGGCTGGATGGAAGTGCTTTCATCCTCACCAATCCCACGTTTCCATGTTGGATTTAAATCCATTTACTTCTTTGGCTGGAGGAAACCAGCAAAGACGCTGACTTGAAAATCTCACCTATTTACCAGCGGCGTTGCAGCAGAGGAGGAATGCACAGGAATGTCTTTGGAAAGATACAGAAGCCTGTAGAAATCCCCTTTGTTTGGAGAGAAGAGGTGGGTCTGACCTCTCCTGTTTGAATGTGAGGTACTGTAATTAAAAATGTAGATGTGCTCCATGAGAATTTAAACAGCGCTCTGCCCTGGATTGCATTCATATTTTAGAAGACAGAGTGCTGAAGTGGGGGGTGAGCTGAGTGAGCCGCTGCTGGTCTGAGTGGTTCTTGTTGAACCATGTCCCAGAGCTGGGTGTGTGTAGTTCCTGTTTAACCAGCCTATAGATCTGTATCAGCAGTAGTCTCAATAACCTTCTCTGACCTCGCAGCAGGAAAATAAAACTCAGTGTATCACTGGAGAATCTGAAATGATTGGAATCTAAACTGGGCCACAGTGTTTGACAGCAGAGAGAAAGGAGTGAGGAAAAGACGGAGACGACTCGACCGGGAACGACTCGAAACTCCACAAACTCTTAGAATTACACAATCAGTTCAGAGTGGGACCGAGCGTTCGCTCTGCACGGTGTCCAAACCGGTTCGGTCGCTCTGAGTTCCCACATCATCACACACCTGTTGAGAGTGGAAGTTTCCACTGCTTCCATGAAGAAGCTTAAAAAGTTGTTTCTGTTGACTAAACAGATCAAAGCTTCTAGTTAACTGTTCAGGTAAAGGGACACACGGGTCACATGATGCTCTCTGGAAGACATGGTGTGTGTTCAGGTAAAGGGACACACGGGTCACATGATGCTCTCTGGAAGACATGGTGTTTATGAGTTCTTATTAATGAATGTGTTAATAAGTTTATTTCAGTCCAGCGCTGTGAGTGTTTCTCACATCACTTTTATCTATTAGATGAAAACTGTCTGTTTCATGGTTGTAACATAGCAGCTGAGTTATTTCAGACAGGTAACGCCCCCCCCCCCGCGTGTGACCTGAACAGGAGAAGGAACTGACTCGATGTCAGAAACAAAGAATGTCACCGATCCAGAAAGATTTCCAGCAGATCAGACGTGATCTACCGCTCGATTCTACTGCTGGCTGTTTGACAGTTGAGTGGTAAAAGGAGGTTAATTCACACAGATGCTTCTTATTGGACCAGAGAAAAAAGACCCACTTGTTTACTATTTCAGACGCAGCTTCCTGTCAGTAACAGAGCAGAGCTGTAAATCCTGTTACTGTGCACTCAGAGGTCATGTGGAAGCTGTAAAGTTGTGTGAGGACAGGCAGCTGTTTTATCCAGGTGTTTTGTGGGAGTAGCTGACCGTCATCCAGCAGATGGCACACTGGCCAAACGCTGTTTGTGGAATGCCTGGAAAATTCCATCAGGTTGGACTCTGCAGGCTGCATTCCAGACGGCTCTGCGCTGGCGGCGCTCCGCTGGCCTTGAGGAGCTCCTGCCTGATACTTGCCTTGATTTGACTACTTTGGAATTCCAGCCCTCTAACACACCTCATCTCTCCAGCACCGTGAGCACGCAGCTCGCTCAGACAAACAGCTGGACTGTGGTAATCCACTCAGGCGCTGCTCAGACTCCACACCCACTTCTGGGAGGAGGCCTGACTTTCATAGTACTGAAAAAGCAGAAAAACAAACAGTTTGGTTGTTGATCACATGACTTAGTCAAATTAATAATTAATTGAAATGACTGCTAACAGAATCCAAACTCCATGTCAGAATGTAACTTCAGTCTCTGGTAATTAAAAAGCAAGAGGAGAGCCGCCGTAGAAAGTTCCCCAAAATCTTTTGAAGTCATTTTGTTTCCCTTTTCTGTGATTATGTATCACATCTTTAACAGCTTTAAATGATACATGACCTACTAAATGTTTCTGTGGGGGGGGTATAAAAGCAGACAATAATAAACGGAGTGAACTAATCATCTTTACCTGCAGTCAGACTGAATGTTAACATGTTTAAATGTGAACAAACAGAAAGTGGAGGGAAATAAAGCTTCTGGGATGCAAGGAGTTAAAAAAGTGAAACTTAAGAATATAAAAGATTTTCTTTTAAAGAAAGGAACTAAAAAGACCTCTGTAGCTAACAGCATTATCTGTTTGGTGTTACAGCGCGGTTGCATCATGCCTCTCAGAACAAAACTCTGCACTCATCTTTGCTGACAATGAACACTGAAGTTGGCAGAAATTCACTGTGAAACGAGACAAAAGTGTGCAGTTTATAAAAAAATTAAAAAGTGAGGCAACCTCCGGGCCCGGGGCTTTTGTCAGTGGGCATTTCTGTTCAGTGACCTATCACACTCCAGCTGTGATATGAGATGCTTCAGACTGTCACAGAGGTGGTTTGTTTTAAAACAATTTTTAATTAAATATTCAGCTGTTAGAGGCTGAAGAAGCTCGTATCACAACCTGCTTTGGATGTGACTGTGAACACCGTGTCGATCCAACAAAGAGACCAGCAGCTCTAATGTCATGACCGCTTAATTATCCAGCCTGAAAGGAGATCAGAGGGGATTAACTGATGTGCGCTCAGACTGGGGCGTATTGATCAGCCGCTCGGCTCTCTTTCACTGCCCTCTCTGTAAGTGGGTCATTTATTTTTGCAAGAAATTGGTTGAGTAAAAGTTTGCCAAGGATTTGCAGTAATTATCTCATCCCTGTATAGCAGGGCGCAGCATGAGGCCGTGGTAAATTACACATCTCTCTCCTAACTCCTGGATGCTTTATGGCCGTGCATTATGCATAACTGTGCTGGAGCGCCTTTAACATCCCCCAAGTGGATTGAAATAAAGTTGACGCTGCTCTTTGTTTGGAGCTCAACACAGTCTTTATTTGGCTGTGCTGAATCGGAGATCGCTGTTAAAAGAAAAAAAAAAACAAAAGCGTTCTTCTTAATTATTTTGGAGACTTTTTCCCTCCTTCTTCTTCTTCTTCTTCCCCCCAAATGATTTGTGAACACCTGAAGTGTTTTTAGAGGGATTCCGGCTCCAGATGGGCGGAAGCTTGGGCTCTCCACTGGGAAATGTTACTCGCAGTAAAGAAGAGAGTTACCGTACGATGGGTTACACAAAAACACAAAGAGATCAGGGATCAGATACAAACACTCAACTCTCAAACTACTTCACAAACCAGCCTTATAATTAGTAGAACACATTTTATTTTATTTATAATTTCAGATAAAATTCAAATGCTTAATTTACAGCTTCAAATGCACATTGAGGCTGATGGATGCTTAAAATGATTTACAGTAATAACAAACATTTAATGGGGTGTTTCTATCAGTTTATACAATAATCCTTATAAATGATGCAGATGCACAACTCCCTAAAATATTTCAGGAATCAGGATGCTTTTTTCTAGAAGGTTAAAACAATTAAAGATCATGTCACACAACTGATTTGGATGGGAAAGTTTTAAAAACGTGTTCACAATAAACACACAATGACTGGATGTTGTTTTATCTCCTGCAGCGCAGCAAATGCTCCTTCTCTGCCAAGGAGTAAACGGGATGAGAAAAGACAGTGAATCTGGGATTTGGAATCAGCACAAACAAAACTTCCAAGGTGAGACAGAGAATCCAGAATTTACACATCACATCTCAGACTCTGTCATTTAGCAGCTCAGAAACACTGAATTAGAAAACACCTTTTAGAATTCATTTGCAAAAAAATAAATAAAATAAATCACACAACTTCCTGTTTTTGTTTTTTCCAAACAAAACACAGCAGCTCAGCTTGTCTTTAATAACTTTAATTTAATGCAGATGATGGGATGGTGGGATTTATATCAATATATTTTCTGACACAGCTCTGAGAAATGATGCAACTTGGATCACACATGCTTTATATTAAAGAGCAGTGAGAGGAAAAACTACAGAAATGATTTTAGTGAATTCTCCAGAATCAGTATCTGACATGTTTGTCATCATTCATTTCCAATCAGAGAGATATTTATGGAAAAGCCCCGCAGATTACAGAGGGCAGGAATCAGAATACAGACATTCAGGACCAAGTAAAAACACACAGACCTGACCTTGGCTTTGCGTTTTACAATGTGTACAACAGGTTTCACGGCATTTTAAACATTAACCGATTTATAACCTGAACACTTTATCGCGCCCGTCCTTTGCTTTTATACAATTATTATTACATTGCGCTTCTTTAAATGCAACAAAAGTTTCGCCGTTTACATTAAAAATAGTAAATCACAGAAACAAATAACCCAAAGCGCGTGTAACGCAGCGACAGCTGACAGAGACGCTCACAACACTTCCACACACTGTTCACAAACTCTGAACAGAAACGCTGAGAAAAACAAACAACAACAATAAAAACACATACATTGCATCCAAACGCTCCATCGACTGGCGGGAAACAGAAATATTAAATCTATCGCAGCTGATCGAACCAGGTGGAGACTCGCGACCCGTCTCTAAAGTTTCATACCTGAAAAGGAAATCTGGCTACAGAACGAGAGGAAAAGCAAAGCCTGCGACATGGAGCCTCATTTACAGCTCANATCTATCGCAGCTGATCGAACCAGGTGGAGACTCGCGACCCGTCTCTAAAGTTTCATACCTGAAAAGGAAATCTGGCTACAGAACGAGAGGAAAAGCAAAGCCTGCGACATGGAGCCTCATTTACAGCTCAGTGTGTGTGTGTGTGTGTGTGTGTGTGTGTGTGTGTTTAATGGGATGGAAGGCAACAACACGATGCGCTGCTTTAAGTCACGGAATATAAATTAGTTCTGAGAATTTAAGGGGCGGGGTTTCACGGAGCCGGTGACGTCTCAGACGTGACGTCCTGTAACTGTGGACTCAACCAAACCCAGCAGGGGGTTTCTGATCCTCTTCGCACCATTTACTGCCTTATTTCACATATTTTGACTCATTTCAGGTCGTTGGATAATTGCTGTTATCGCTCAAAAACTCACGAGGCGCAGCGCGAGCTGAAAGCGCCGTTTTAAAACTCGCTTGTTTGTGGAAGTTATGAAAAAACGCGTCTCTCCCCCGCGCCGGGAAAATGGTACAGTCTCAGGCTCAAATTCCGAGAATTGTGCTGGTCTGATTCTTAGAACAGAGGTTCTTAGAAGTGGTGATGCAAGAAGTTTCTAGGAAAGCGCTACCAGGTGATTTTTTAAAATTCCACTTTTCCATTTATTTGGCGCAAAGTTTTTATTTACTATGTGCTGTTTATGTTTTAGACCTTTGCTCAGTTGTGTTAGTTGTGTTGTGTCTTGTTCTGTGTGTGTCAGTGAGAGTCGGAACTCTGGGGCGGCTGACAGCTCGGTGCTGAGCCGGTCGAGCGGCCGCCTTGCTCGGTCAGCAGCTGTCAGCCGCCTCCTCCCGCTGCACCTCCGCTCTGCGCTCCGACACTGGCTCGTGTCGTAGCGCAGTAATACGGTGGTTGGGTTAAATAGATCCACGGAGGGAAGCGGAGCTGCGGCGCGCTGAGTGCGGCGCGCAGCGCGGCTTGTAGCCCGCTGGAGCTGCGTCGTTTGTATGTCATTTACTGTCACTTTGTCCGGTCAGGTGTCACTAAGGTGTCAACCAGGCGTCACCCCACAGAAGCGCTGTCACACCGACTTTACCGGCAGCCGCAGGTTCAGGTCATTTACTGTAACGGAGCGCAGAACGAACCTCCTGCTGCCGTGACACTGTAGCGGAAATATTACTGTTGAGGGGTGTGTGTGTGTGTGTGTGTGTGTGTGCATTCCGCTGTACAAGTTGTCAGTTTTTTCCACTGCAGTTTGACAAGCAACACAACAGCGTGAAGGTGTCACGCGTCCACGCGCGCAGAGCTCGACAGGCTCGTTTGTTTCGTAAAGTTTCCGTTAAAGTTCGTGTCTACGAAAAAATCTGGATCTTTATTAATTAAATAATAATAAAAGAGTTAAATGGCTTGTAAGACTCGTTGTTTTAAAATGCCGCAAACTTTCTTAAACTTATTAGTTTATGTAGCAGGTTGTTTTTCAGCGGCACGAGCTCATTATTTAGCAGCAGGCGGTTGAAACGGTCCCGATTCTATTTACGGACGGGTCCGGTTACAGACTTCAGTCCAAACACCGAGTTAAAACTGGCAAAAGAAAAAATAATCTGGTGTTGCCGCGGGTTCGTTCGGGGTTTGTTTTCTGACCCAGAAAAGCAGCAAAGCATGTTGCGTTTAATGACAGGAAACTTCCACCTGCAGCTTCACGCGACACGTGCACGCGCTCATGCCTCGCGATAACTCTGAAAATTAGGATTGTATTAATGATCCATTAAGAATACAAATAAAAAGTCAGCAGGTGTTTGTTGGAATAATCTGAGCAGTTTAATATTCCGCCTGTCCGAAAAAAAAATATCCGCTCCTGTTTATAATTACTTTATAAATATTCAGATCATGTTAGTTTCAATATAATGTTAGAAATGTGAGTTTCAAAAAAAAAAAAAAAAAATCTGTAAAATCAACCTTTAAACGTAAAAAAAATCCCATATTTTTCCGTCTGGGATTTTCCGCCGGTCTGAATAGTAATAATCTTATTTCTGACACGAAGCGGTCAGACAGCGTTTCAGTGAGAAAGTGAAAAGATTGTAAAGGCAGAAATGAAAGTCTGGACGCTGTTTTATTAAACGGCGCCTCCTTCTGGTGATTCTTTATTCTTTTATCTCTGATCCTTCACCTCTGTCACATTCTCACCCTGTGTGTGAAAACATCATGGATATTTATATTTTCTTGTTTGCAGAACTTGATAAAATGGCTTGCGCAGCAGACAGCTGCATCCAGTTCACACGCCATGCCAGCGACGTCCTGCTCAACCTGAACCGGCTGCGGAGCAGAGACATTCTCACAGATGTCACCATCCTGGTCAACAGACAGCAGTTTCGTGCACACAAGACCGTCCTCATGGCTTGCAGGTGTGAAACTCAATCCCAGGGTTTTATAAATGTATTTCTTGTTGCAGCTGATTGAAGCTGAGACTCAGTTCTGTCCTCTGTGTGTGTTTCATGTCTTCAGTGGGCTGTTCTACACTATCTTCACTGACTCCCACAAGTGCAACCTTAATGCTATCAGTTTGGACCCGAAGGTGGACCCGGAGGGCTTCGCCATCCTGCTGGAGTTCATGTACACCTCCCGTCTCACACTAAAGGAAAGTCTGATCATGGCGATCATGAACACAGCCATCTACTTGCAGATGGACCATGTTGTGGACACCTGCCACAGATTTATCAAATCCAGGTCGGTAGAGCGCGTCGCCAACATTTCACTGTAAATCTGTGATTATGAGTGTCTGATGATTCTGACCCTCTGATTCCCTCCACAGTGATCCAGCTGCCAAGTTACCCAGAGATGAGTTTTTGGTCAGTCCCTTGGTTTTACCGCAGGACGTTCACGCCTACCGGCCCCATGATGTTGTTGACAGTTTGCACAGCCGCATAGCTCCGTTTAGGGATGGACGACCCTACGGCACAAATATGTTCAGCGGGGTCAGCACGCCCAGCAACTACCATCTCTACGGGCAGTTTCCCATGCCAGGATTCCCCTTCCCGCTCTGCAAGCTGGCCGATACCAAAAACGCTTTTGCCGACCTCTCAAAGAGCAGCATGCACCACAAGCACTGTTCTCCTCACGACGGCAACATCAGGGCAGATTACGCCCGTGTGCTCGGCGCAGGCTCCTCCAGCATCATCCACTCCTCTACCTACACGTCCAGGGAGGTGGGCAGAGACGACGACGTGAGGAAGGAGCCCCACGAGGGCGTTGGACAGCCTCTTGGTCTCGGCTCAAGGAAGCGTGCGTTTCCCATATTGACTCTGGAGCATCAACAAGACTCAGGCAGAGAGCACGCTCCACTCGCAGAGGAAGACCTGATTCATCAGCACTATCCCCTGGGAATCTCCTCCGCAGGACGTAAGAGTCTCATGAGCAGCCCGCAGAGTCCCCTCAAATCAGACTGCCAGCCCAACTCTCCAACAGAGTCCAGCAGCAGCAAGAATGCCGGCCTGTCTCACATCGGTGGAGCGCCAGCCCCGCAGGGGTCGCCAGACCCCAAAGCTCGCAACTGGAAGAAGTACAAGTTCATTGTTCTGAACCAGAGCACGAAGGAAGACGAGACGGGGCTGAGGGACCCGGGGCTGAGGGACCCTCAGCGTCTCAGCCTGCAGCCCTACCTTCACCCCAGCGACTCTGAAAACCTCGACCCTCAAACGACCAGCAAGAGCAGCGATCACCGAGAGGATCTGCCTGCGCCGCAGGCGAGTCGTCTCAACAGCATCATTAACAGGTGAGGCGGGTTCAAACACAACATCTGGTCTGACGCTTTTTATGATCCGGTCTGAAACTTCCTGCTGACTGAGTTTTGTATAAATTATTAAGTATAAAACAGATTATTTGTTTATTTTAGCGCTCTTGAGGGGTCGCTGAGGAACGCCGACGGTCACCCTCCACACTACCTGAACCGCCTCAACTGCTCGACCTGCGACTCTCAGTCCCCACAGCACTCAGACATCTGTCCCAGCAACTCCCGCTCCCGCCTGTTGGAGGACATGGCCGAGCTTCACTCAGAGTACTCGGACTCCAGCTGTGGTGGGTTACAGGGTTCTTTCCTCTCCATCAGAACCCGTCTAGTAGGATCTGCTGCTAACATGTCTTTCATCTCTCCCGGATAGAAAACGGAGCTTTTTTCTGCAACGAATGCGACTCCAAGTTTGCAGATGACGAAGGTCTGAAACAACACATGCTTCAAGTGCACAGCGACAAGCCATACAAGTGTGACCGTTGCCAGGCTGCGTTCAGATACAAGGGTAACCTCGCCAGCCACAAGACCGTCCACACAGGTACAGAACCACCATCAGCCGCCCGCTTTACTGTGTTGATGTTTTAGGATTCTAAACCAGTGACTTCTTCCAGGAGAGAAACCGTATCGCTGCAACATCTGTGGTGCCCAGTTTAACCGACCAGCTAACCTCAAGACTCACACTCGCATCCACTCAGGAGAGAAGCCATACAAATGTGAGACGTGCGGCGCACGTTTCGTGCAGGTAACGACACGCTGCAGAAACATCTCAGCCTGCTTTTAGATCAGACGTGTGTTGCTGAAACATGTCAGGAACATGGTTCCACATCACTCACTGGCTTTTATTCTTGTGAATGTTTCAGGTTGCTCATCTTCGTGCCCATGTGTTGATCCATACGGGTGAGAAGCCCTACCCATGTGAGATCTGTGGAACACGTTTCCGTCACCTGCAGACGCTGAAGAGCCACCTGCGCATCCACACGGGAGAGAAGCCCTACCATGTAGGTCCTACCCCTCTCGAACGCATCAAAAAGTCTCTAAGTTGTAAAGTTAAGATTAACCAAAATCTTTTTTTATTCATACAGTGTGAAAAATGCAACTTGCACTTCCGCCACAAGAGTCAGCTCCGGCTGCACCTCCGACAGAAGCACGGCGCCATCACGAACACAAAGATCCAGTACCGCATGGCCACAGCGGACATGCCCACTGACCTGACAAAGACATGCTAAGCTACAAGAGGAGAACGCTTATCGTGCAGGCAACCTTGACCTCGGCATTTATCAACCCAACTTGTACAATCATCCTAAAGTGTCCAAAGTGTAGTGCCACACTGTTTATCAGACGAGTCAATTGGCCGTGTTCGCCATTCTAAACGGGTTTCCACTACATGTGAACATAGAGCCACTAGCGGCATCTTAGTCACTTTATGGTTTCTATATAGATATAAATAAATAAATATTTATATGTATGTATGTTGGGAGTGTTTTTAAGCTTTGAAGGCATGTGTGTAAAGCTTTATTTTGAAAGGGAAACGTGTACACAATGTGTGGGGTTTTTCAAAATACAGTATTTTATATCAGAGAACATAATTTTCTGAAAGTATTAAACATTTTGACAGGTGGTACATATATTTTAAGATAAAAACTTTGTGGCTGTACATGTTTTTATGGATGTACTGACATGTTGCTCCTTGTCAAGTTGCCATACTGACAGGATGACGCCGCCATGGGATCCAGATCTGAAACACATCAGGTGGCTGTTGCCATCGGAAACGTGACACACCTTCTCACAGCCGTCGGCGTGCGCGAAACGGGCGATTGCGTAAATATTGTGATATATTGTGTTGTGTGTGATTGCTCTCTGCTGGCAGAGCCAATCAAAGTGTTGGGTACTGCTTCGTAACGACCAAGAAGAAAAAACTAAAAACATGTTGCTTCAGATGTGTTTGTATAAATGTGACCTTTGTTTTTCTGTTCATTTGCTTTTCATACGTGGAAGTTTACAGTTTTTTTGCTCTTCGTTCTGGATCCTGCCGTAAACTTGTGTCAATGTTAAGTTGTTTTTTTTTTGGGGGGGGGGGGGGGG
>SSNP01000034.1:1675435-1709603 GCA_006937955.1 Pachypanchax playfairii
GTAGATACACTGTGTTCTCTATGTGCCTTTTTCTCTATGGTGACTGAATTTCTCTCTATTCAGTCCATTTCTAATAAGGTACAACTCAAGGACAACCACTCGTCCTGGATCCCTGTGTGTGTGTGTGTGAGTGTATATATATATATATATATTTGTAAATTATTGTCAGTAAACTCTGAACATCAAACTTTATTGTTGTAAATTTTCAGGATTTCTTTTTGGATTTGACTTTTTTTAATGCATTAAAATTATTGTATGTTATAAATGTTTGACTGTAAAATAAAGGTACTGAATTTCTATGTAATAAAACCAGAATCTGTCATATTTGTTCAACAATAAATGAACAGTTTTTCTGTCATTACAGGATTTTTACTATAAACTAACAGAAAAACATGTTCTGTCAAATAAACTGGCAGATAGTTATCACATCCTGCTCAGACTGAATAATATATTAGTATATTATCTTTTCTTAAAAAAACAAATTCATCTCCTGTGAACGACTTTATAATAACTGAGTGTTTGTACAAACATGGTAGATGTTCAACATGAAAATCTAATTTAATTAAAAACCACTTGTTCTGTTTCCATCATGATGGAGATCTGAAAACTCTTCACACTGACTGGAGTGTCAGGTCTTTATGGACCATATGATCCAGACTATTGATCCATCAGCTTCCATCACTCATGAACATACCTGCTAGATGTAGTTTTAATCACCTCAGTAACCTGATGGGCGTGGTCGGATGTACAGGATTATAAATCCAGTCCGTGTTGCTTCCTGGTTTCTTCGTTTTGTTCAGATTTCATACAGAAAGATTTCACAGTTATATCTTGTTTAACAGAAAGTGAAGCAGAAACATTAAAAACTCAATAAATTGTTAAATTATTAATGTTTCAGATGATCCACTTCCTGTCTGACCCGCGTCTTATTCACTGTATGACGTCACTCGTCTATAACCCGCGTCTCACTTACTGTACGACGTCACTCGTTTAGGACCCGCGTCTAATTTACTGTATGACGTCACTCGTTTATGACTAACTTTTTGCGGTTGATTAAAATAAAATCCATTTCGCTCCATCAGACTTATATCAGAGTTCTGGTCCCGGTCAGATTCAGGGAGGCCCAGATCAGTTCTCGTCCCGTTCTGACTCAGGCAGGTCTACTAAATAAAACATATTTAACGCTAATCTGACTTCACATGAAAAACCATTAGGGAATCAAACCAAAGCTGTAACATGATCAGACAGTTAACAGCGTCTCATCACATCACCAAATGTTTACTTCCTGTTAGCAACACCAGAGACTTTAGGAATAAAAGCATGAAACTGATACATGGTGTTTTTCCTTCTACTACTACTGTCATTTAGCAGACGCTTTTTCTACTAGAAGTGACAGAATGAATCATTCAAGGACTCGTTGACTTATTGTGCAGAAGAAACATCAAAACTTTTTATTATAACACGATGCTCACAGCTGATAAATCTGTTTCTGCAAAAACCAAAAATAAAGTCTGATAAATGAAGGAACATCCTAATAACTAAATATAATTCAAGTAAATAAAAAACTTAGAAAAGAAAAATCTGAGAACAAGATCAAAATATAAATACCTTTATTTTTAAGAGGCATTAAAAAAAACAAACAAACAGAACACATCAACAAACGCCGCAGCAGATCGTTACTTCCTCTCTCTGGACTCTAAATTCAATCAGGCTCGATTTTGTTTCAACATAAGATAAAATCAAATAAACTTCGAGGTGACGACGTTCTCCGATCGTTACTGCGCTGCAGATTCTTCCTCAGTGTTAGGAATGCATCTCAAATTCTGTGTGACAAACAAAAGTTACAGACTCTCTGTTTTACATAACGATCTCAGAACCTAAACTACTGGGCATTTCCTGTTCCAACCCAGACCCACCCCCACCCTGCAGTCCCATCACTGCTTCTGCTGCATGGCTTCTTTTCGTGCAGCATCCTGCAGCAGTTGCGTGTCCACTTCATCTGCTGGCAGCTGAACGTATCGGACCACCGACCCACGAATGAAGCAGTTCTTCACCGACAGCTGGAAGAACCAAACAACACGTGGACAAGTTTAACGTTGAAACGTGAACTGTGTGTGTACTACAGACATCGGGATCAGAACCATGTGTAGCATCTACAGCCAGCACTGAGTGCTAATCCTAACTCCAGGTAATCTGATTTATTCCCACACACCTATGTTTATTTTCCTTTTTTTACAGCGTTTTCAGACATCATACAATCAAACATCATGGAAATATTTGAGAACATCTCGATGTGGAACCTGATAATCAACAGAACCTTCTAAGAACATGACAGAAGTCTCCAAGTGACCTTAAAGCACCATGAGGTTTGGGCGTGGCCATGCAGGTGAACTTACCATATGTGGGTATTTTTCTGGGTCTGTGACGCTGATGTCTGTCAGCTTAATGTTCAGGTACTAAAAACACAGAGGAGACAGAGCTGAAATAACAAACAAATCTACCACTAACGTGAAAAAGATTTATCAGTAAAACATAAAGGTGTTTTCCAACCTGGTCAACAGAGTGAAGTGTTCCGCAGACGCTGAAAACAGACACATTTACACACGTGTTATCTCACACATGTCATGTCACTGGAGAAGCTGCACGAGCACAAGTCCAATGTTACGTTTAACTTCATGTAACAAGCTGCAGCACGTTGGATGGTGAAGTTTCATTTAAACACAATGTTCATTTGTTCCAACACGCTGTTACAAACATTCAAACTTCAATTACTAACAATTATCAATGAACATCATCAGAAGCACCAACCTCAGGTCGTTCTTCAGCTCCACCACCACGTCCTTCCCCACCAGAGACTTGAAGAATGAGTAGAACAGCTGAAGCACAACGACATGCTAATTACTGTTAGCGTCCTGCTACATGTCCAGCGCGACACAACGAGCTTCAACAGAGTATCAATACTTAAACACACACCTTTATACAGTAAGGGAGTCAATTACTTGTTCAATTGTAACGTGTTGATTGTAAATTATAAGAACATTCATATATTCCATCCGGTTACTCACCATTCTCGCTTCAGCTTTGTTGCGGTACCGCGTCAATTGTTGATGACGTAAAGGCTGTGATTAACAACAGAGTCCACGAGGGGGAGCCAGAGATGATTCAACGGTCAATTACGATTTTAAACAAACAAGAATGTAAAAGTTGGTTTATTCAAGCTTCATCTCATATTTATGAAGCAATTTCATAAATAATTCAGTGTTTAATAAAGCAGAATTAAACACGCACATCTAATTTTCACCGTGAAATTCACAAAAGTCACAACTTTTAAATCGGGGCTTCACTGAAGAGAAACAAGAACGGCAACGAACACTTACATACAGTCTGATTTATTACGTCAATGCGTACAGATATGCAGGCTACATCATTTCAGCTTGATTACTATTACTATATGAACGTTTCCTAAACTATAAAACAGGTGGACTGGCCATTAAAACCTGCATGTTGTTTGTTTGATTCCAGCAGATGGAGACAAATCAGCACTAATAAACCATGAGAGCAAATCTATGGGGTAAAATTACGGCCAAAAAGATGTGTATTAGTATTATTATTATTATTATTGATCAACAATTCGTGCATAATGTTTCTGCCAAAATACAAACATGCAGAGTGTCTGTTCTCTATGAGAATACAAGTTTAAAAGTTAAAACTTCATGAATTCTTCGTCTTTCTGAAACAACAAACAGCACGAGGCTGAATATCTGTTCTTTGAGAATACAGACGGATGTTACTGTTCGTTAGCTAGCCTAGCTTAGCTTAGCATGGCTTCTCTTTCACCGTCTCCTGCCTTGACCTGTTCTGTGTGTCAGATTAGTTATTCCTCTGCCTCCTTTACTGATAATGGTACAAGCGTATGTCTTTAGTTATGCTGCTATAGGCTTAGACTGCTGGAGGACATACTGAACACATGTCTTCACTCTGCTGTCTTTCTTTACTCTCCATGTTTGTATTGATTGTTACTGCTGCCATTAACTGTTTCTCTGTTTATCTTTCTATAGACATGACGACTTGCCAAAATCCATCGGTGTTTGTCTCTTTCCTGTCAGCTCAGACCCCAGTCGGCTAAGGCAGAAGGCCGCCCATCCTGAGCCGGGTTCTTGTTCTGGTTCTGCTAGAGGTTTCTTCCTGTTAAAGGTCCCATATTATGAAAAATCAACTTTTTCTCAGATTTGGGGTGTTATTGTGTGTCTGTGGTGCATATACACTCATACAAAGTTGAAAAAACCAAAACATCTGTGCTGTTTTGAGTGAGATAGGGGTTTCTGAATTCAGTCTAATAAGTGTGCAGTTCAAAATTGTCCTGGCTCTTGAGTCTCGACGTCACAGGTTGGGGGGTGTGCTCTGAGAGGGTTCACACACCCTCCGAGAACTTTCTCCACCCACCAGGTACAACAGTAACTTTCTCAGACACAGCAATTCTGTTACCGATTTAATACCACTGGTTCAGATTAGGAAACTCACCACTCAAAATGTTCTGTTGTTTAATGCTCAGAAGAACACAATGCTGTTAATGAAGAGGAGCTAACACCGTTACATATCTTTCTGGGTCAAACTGGTAAGCTTGAAGAACTGCATATTTAACAGATGCAGCAAAACGACACAGATACATGAGTAAATGTCAGACTAACCTTTCAAAAAAGTTTTTAATCATACTTTAAGTCCATTTCTTGGCACTGCAACGCTTGTTTATCATTAATTTCAGTGTAATCAGCTGTTTGTTTACCAGCATCGCTAAAAGCTCCGATGTCTCAAAAACGCATAGGGAACTGAGGTGGGCGGGGCTTAGAGCTGTTGGGCTGCCGAAGAGCCGTGCCCACATGAAACAGAGCATTTCAAAATGAGGTGAGATGAGACAAGTTTGGGAACAACAGCTGAACTTTCAAAAAGGGCCAATTTGAACACTGTATGGTTTTTACATGTCATTGAAATGTAAAGAAATGATTCAGAGTGTGTGAAAAGTGCATAATATAGGATCTTTAAAAGGGAGTTGTTCCTTTCCACTGTCACGAATCGTGCTGCTCAGGATGGGGGATTGCTCTGAATTAACAATTCAACCCAATCAGCTGGTTCATTAGATAGGAAATGTTTTATTATTAATTGGTTGATTTTTCTGTAAAGTGCATTGAAATAACTTTGTTATGGTCTGGAGCTTTATAAATAAATAAACTTAAAACTTGTACCTCACGGAGCACTGATACGCTACATGTTCTATATGATTTGGCAGAAACAAGAGTTTATAAATTGTCAGTTATACATGAATTGTAACTACAAGTACTAATACAACTACTACTACTAATAATAATAATATGTGTCTTTTTGACAGTAATTTTATTTCATACAAACCTGCTTAAAATAAAGTAAGATTAAACTTTGGCATTAAATAAAATGACAAAGTTGGGATTTGAATTTCGGGGGGATTTAAAAATGTTACTGCTTGTGCAAGATAAAACTGTGGTAAACATTAATCAGACACACTATGTTTGTGTAACATTGGGTTTAATGACATTTATCACGTTTGCAAACTGCAGTCAGCTGCAGGTTTTCTCATGCTCGTCTTCTGAACATGTTCACAGAGACGCATTCTCTCAAGGACTTGTTTGATTTGTCTATTCTGAGCTACTGTAGAAATATAACAATACAAAATTATGGATTTAGTCAAAATAGAGCTGTTTTATAATGAAAACAATAATTCTACACAAATAAAAATACAGCTTTGTATTTTATAATAAATGTTTGCTAGTAGACTTCTTATTGTTTGCAGCCTCGTCTCAGTTCACAGGACGGCCCGTCTTGGAATAATCTGGATGCGCTGAAAAAGAAAATATTAATATTCTTATTATCTCAGTTATTAAATTGATCTTGAATTCTCAGAATGTAACTTACTGTCTTTGTGGGGGGGGAGCTGATTAGGCCTTGCTGGCAGTCTGTGCTTGCTCGGGAGCTCGGAGCTGTCTCTGTAGTCTCTAGGTTTGGGGGTCTGGGACTCAGGCCGGAACTTTGCGGGTAACGGAGGTCGGCTCTGTGCCATTCCTCCCTCGGAACGTGAGGGAACCACCGGTTTCTTCTGTGCTGAGAGGTGTAGGTTTACCGGGGCTGGAGGCTGAGGTTTGTTTTCAGAGTTGGTGAAAGAGCGGTTGCGTGGGGTGGGTAACGGCGGGCGGTCGGAGTCTCCATCTGTGGATGCCACGCGGTCCATCTGTGGAGGATCTTGGTCCTTGGACTGATCGTGTACTTTTCCCATCGAACCATAGAGAGGATTGTCCAACATCTCTGTTAACTTCTCTTCATCAGTCCTGGCAGACAAAATAATCTGATTGAATTTTAATCACATCAACTGAAGATGTTATTTTTATGTTTGTAGCATGAAAAACCCTGATTTCAGGTACTTACGGGGGGTAAATCTTTCCTGTGGGACTGCGTGCGCTCACATCATAACCAGACTTCTTAGGATCTTTACCTCCTTGTCCTACAGAGGGAGCACACCGTGGAGGCATGCTGTAACTCCAGCCCTTATCCGTCACATTCCCACTTTTGAAGGGTATTCCCATGTAACTGGGGTTGGAAATATCATGTGTTTGTATGGAAGAAGATCTGTAACAGAAACATTCCCATCTTAGAGTCACGTTTAATTAATGATTGAAGTTATGAGAATGTGAAATAAGATCTTACTTGTTGGTGTCTCCACATTTGCCCTTTGAAGGAGCAGGATCGTCTCTTTCAATTTTGATGAAATCTGAGTGTAAATAAAAATGATCAAGACGCTGTTTAAGATCCAGAAGTGATGTTTAACAAGTGATTGATGGACTGAGTTCCAGCCTCACCGTAGAGCTTCTCTGTAGGTTTGAACTCAGAGGTGCGTAACTGAATACCGCCGGTCAGCGTGCCGGTCTTCTCTCCGTGGTGAGTCAGAGTGATCTGAAACTCTCTGTAGCAGAACTGAGCCGCTCTCAGCGCAATGCAACCCGCTCCTTTTAGAAAACACCAGCTGATATTAGACTTGATTCAGATCAGAGCAAAACGAGTTCAGTAAAGTTCTTTACCGTACGACTCGTCAGAGTCAGTAGATTTCACACAGATGAGGATGTGCTGATCCAGGAGGTACTCGGGGTCAGAGATGATGGGCGTGAGCTTGTAAAACCAGGAAGAAGATGATGCTGACAGTGAATTTCTGCTTGAACTAAATGTGATTCAGATTTGTGAAAAGATTTATTTTACCTCGACTTGGTTTCCAAACCAAACCTTGATGGAGCCGTCGGTGGATTGTTCTGTGTTTTCTCCTTCTGAAGTCTTCGTCATTTCTGTTAGAAAATGTTGTTTTGATCATCTTGAACTATTCAAAGCAGAATCCAGAGACACGTTACAGAACTTACTCTCCAAGCAGCTGGAATGGAACTCAATGAAGAACTTGGTCTTTGATTTTGTCAGTAAGATGGCCACGCAGTTCATGATCTGTATTCCTCCCTGTGGAGCCTTGCTGGGATCTAGAAAACAAAAAGAGATCAGACTGCAGCTTGATGAGCTTCCTGTCAGCAGGAAGTCACCTGGTGGTCCTACCCTGCTTGGAGACATACTGCGATGCAACTCCAACTTCAAAGGAGGCGAAAACAGGTGAGTGGTCACTTGTCATGATGTCAGTAGTGCATCCTGCAAATGAAACAGTCAGTCAGTATCTTATTACTGCTCGGGGTTGCAGAGCTGGCATCTGTCTCCAGGTGGCAGGAGGCGGGGCTACACCTGGACAGGTCACCTGTCTGCAAACAAAACAGTTCAGCCAATCGAGAGCCTTCATCACATTACAGCCAAAACACAATAAGATATTTTCTCTGACAGAATGTCGACTTTGAGGAAAAAGCTGTTTCTGCTTTTGTTTGTTTTTTCAGATTATTTATTGACAACTTGTAAACAAAGACCATCACGAGTCTCCAAACCACAGTCATGTGGTGAGTGAGATATTGTTTGAACTAAATCATGTTGTGAACTCTGTAGTTCTTTTGTTTCCATGTAGCAGGTCTCTGCAGAGACAGTTTCTTATTTAACTGAAGGGTTTTTTGTCTGTGAATCAGAATCTAAATGCTGTTTGGTTCCTGTGTTTGTGGTTCATATTAGCACGTATGACATGTTCACATATGTTCTGATAAACATGGTGGGATGCTGACGACTTCCTTCTGATCTCAGATCTGACTCATTATTAAGCCTCAGATTAGTGAGTAGCCACGTCTTTTCAGTGTAAAGAGTGATGTCACCATCAGCTGAGGAGTGAAGCATTAACATGGAATAAGAAGACATATGGCTCAGCAAGATAAAAACAACAACATGGACCTCCACCCGTTATAGTATCAACGCTTTGAGGGATCGACTCACCGTACGCCTGGCAGACAACATGAACCAGAGGGTATGACTTCCTGAGGACGCGATCGCACCATGAAGGCAAGTTGTATTTTGTCTGCAGATGAAATTTGTCATGATTATTAAAAACATAGAAACGATGTAACTAGTGACGCACTGCTGAAACAGTTTTTAACGTGTGTTTGAGAAGCTGGTGTGAGATGGTGTCGTGGATCAGCAGCAACACCAGTAACATTTGTGGTGATTTGGACAAATATTATGTTTAAGTGAACCTGAAAGCAACATGATGCATTCAGGAAACACACAGACTCACCCCTGTAGCTTTAGCCTTTGTATAGGCATACTTCTCCCTCGTGTCTCGCTCAAAGCGATATGTGGGTGGAAACGTGATTTCCTCTTCATCTACGATCAATATCACATTCAAGGTTTATTTTAACAGCAAGTAATTAATCATGTTTATACTGATTGATGCACTTCAGAGCTCACCAAAATGCAGAAAGACCTTTGCATCATTCCTCTCTGTGTTGAGTTGGTCTTTATTGAGGAGTTCCTGGTACTGCTGCTGTTTGATCTTTGTCACAATGTATTCAGCTTCCTGTAAAGGGAAGCAGTGCAGCGACCGTTCAAACAGCTCAGAGAGACTTGACAACAGCACGTCTTTGTGTTTATACAAGATTGAAGACAGTTCATACTGAGGTCAGACCATACAGGACTCACGAGAAATAAAACCTGAGTGCTCCATCTCAGACTCTACAGGCTGCAGCTAACATGTTAAAGTTCATGACTTCATGCAGTTTGGTAACGAACACGGCTCGTTTGGAAGGTTTACCAGCAGGAAGTCTCTAAGGTTGTTAGACTTCTCAGACAATGTCCTTTGAAGAGAAGAGGTTGAAGTACAGCTGATGGTTTGGTTTGTTTCACAGCCAACGTACTTGAACACCTCATAGAGTCGACCATGAACTCCTCTGAATATCAAAACATTGTAGAGTATCATGCAACAGGATAACAATCCCAAACACAGAAGAAACTCTACAAGAGAAGACCTGAAGAAGAAAAGACTCAAGGTGTTGCAGTAGTATGGTCAAAGGTTGGACCTCAGCTTTCTCTGTTAGAGAAACATCATCAGACTTCAGGTTCCTGGTACGGAGGACAACATTTCTTCACAATGATGTGATCAGTAAATCAAAGCAGCGACAGGCTGTTTCACAATATACCGACTGACCTACACTGACGTGTATGAACTCATTATGTTTAGTTTTTGTAAAATTAATAAGCAATATGTAAAACGTTGTATTGGCCCACCTGGTCAGATCCAGCGTGCAGGTGCATTAAACTGTCCAACTGAAACTGTCCCGTGACTTTAGCGTGTTCAAAGACTAAATCCTGGTAAAATGTAACACACATGTTGTCTGCCAGAACACTGCTTGTTACAAGATGGAAAACCTGCATCCTGACATCCACATGAAGGATACGCTTCAACATCTTTAACCAACATACTAAATGTTTCTGTCACACACAGTTTGACATGTTGTCCTGGTCTTCAGAGTCTTCAGGTACCATCTGGACCCAAACATCTACTCCTAGCATCTACTACAGGACCTCCACATGTTCCCTGTCCAGATCCTGATTTGTTAAAGACATATTTTCAGTAACTTACTGATGATGGAAAATCCACCCGGTAGTTCAAGTCTCCAAGCCAGAAGAGGTGTGTGAACTGATGAGTGATGTCGAAGGGGTTGAGCTTCTTATCTCCAAGGTTCAGTAATCGCAGGATATTGAAGTAATTTTGATTCCGTCTGTAAAACAGACATCAAGTATGTATTGTTTCTGTCTTTCATGCTTTTGTATTTCATGTATTCATGTCAAAATACATGTGTTCATGTATTTTTACTCCATGTCCCTTTAAAATCTATATTCTTGTAAAAGTCCATGTTGTTTTTGAAGCCATTTTATTTTGTAATGACCTCCTTTACATTTAATGTAAACAAGACAAACATCTTCATATTCATCATTATTACTGGAAACTTGTTTATATTAAGGTTTAAACACGATTCTATAAAAACGCAGCTTGTGGTTCACCTGAGCTTCTTCTCACTCCCGGAGGTCAAATGACTGTTTACGAAGGCAAAAGAAGTACCATTAAACATGAAGGACACGCCCACAGCGCCTTTGTTTCCTGCAAACATCAATCACACATCAGTTCATGTGAAGCTGAGCGATGGTCACGTGATGGTCATGTGTTCATGTGATGGTCATGTGTTCATGTGATGGTCATGTGGTCACGTGATGGTCATGTGTTCATGTGATGGTCATGTGTTCATGTGATGGTCATGTGTTCATGTGACGGTCATGTGTTCATATGATGGTCATGTGTTCATATGATGGTCATGTGTTCATATGATGGTCATGTGTTCATATGACGGTCATGTATTCATATGATGGTCATGTGTTCATGTGATGGTCATGTGTCATGTGTTCATATGATGGTCATGTGTTCATGTGATGGTCATGTGTTCATGTGACGGTCATGTGTTCATGTAATGGTCATGTGTTCATGTGATGGTCATGTGTTCATGTGATGGTCATGTGTTCATGTGACGGTCATGTGTTCATGTGATGGTCATGTGTTCATGTGATGGTCATGTGTTCATGTGATGGTCATGTGTTCATGTGATGGTCATGTGTTCATGTGATGGTCATGTGTTCATATGATCGTCATGTGTTCATGTGATGGTCATGTGTCCAAGAGACGGTCATGTGTTCATGTAATGGTCATGTGTTCATGTGATGGTCATGTGTCCAAGAGACGGTCATGTGGTCACGTGATGGTCATGTGGTCATGTGATGGTCATGTGTTCATATGATGGTCATGTGTTCATGTGATGGTCATGTGTTCATGTGATGGTCATGTGTTCATATGATGGTCATGTGTTCATGTGACGGTCATGTGTTCATGTGACGGTCATGTGTTCATGTAATGGTCATGTGTTCATGTGATGGTCATGTGTTCATGTAATGGTCATGTGTCCAAGAGACGGTCATGTGTTCATGTGATGGTCATGTGTTCATGTGATGGTCATGTGTTCATGTGATGGTCATGTGGTCACGTGATGGTCATGTGTTCACGTGATGGTCATGTGGTCACGTGATGGTCATGTGTTCATGTGACGGTCATGGGTTCATGTAATGGTCATGTGTCATGTGTTCATATGATGGTCATGTGTTCATGTGACGGTCATGTGTTCATGTAATGGTCATGTGTTCATGTGATGGTCATGTGTTCATGTAATGGTCATGTGTCCAAGAGACGGTCATGTGTGCATGTGATGGTCATGTGTTCATGTGATGGTCATGTGTTCATGTGATGGTCATGTGTTCATGTAATGGTCATGTGTTCATGTGATGGTCATGTGTTCATGTGATGGTCATGTGTCCAAGAGACGGTCATGTGTTCATGTAATGGTCATGTGTTCATGTAATGGTCATGTGTTCATGTGATGGTCATGTGTTCATGTGACGGTCATGTGTTCATATGATGGTCATGTGTTCATGTGATGGTCATGTGTCATGTGTTCATATGATGGTCATGTGTTCATGTGACGGTCATGTGTTCATGTGACGGTCATGTGTTCATGTGATGGTCATGTGTTCATGTGATGGTCATGTGTCATGTGTTCATATGATGGTCATGTGTTCATGTGATGGTCATGTGTTCATGTGACGGTCATGTGTTCATGTGATGGTCATGTGTTCATGTAATGGTCATGTGTTCATGTGATGGTCATGTGTCCAAGAGACGGTCATGTGGTCACGTGATGGTCATGTGGTCACGTGATGGTCATGTGTTCATGTGATGGTCATGTGTTCATGTGATGGTCATGTGTTCATGTGACGGTCATGTGTTCATATGATGGTCATGTGTTCATGTGATGGTGATGGTCATGTGTTCATATGATGGTCATGTGTTCATGTGATGGTCATGTGTCCAAGAGATGGTCATGTGTTCATGTGATGGTCATGTGTTCATGTGCTGGACATGTGGTCACGTGATGGTCATGTGTTCATGTGACGGTCATGTGTTCATATGACGGTCATGTGTTCATATGATGGTCATGTGTTCATGTGATGGTCATGTGTTCATGTGATGGTCATGTGTTCATGTGATGGTCATGTGTCCAAGAGACGGTCATGTGTTCATGTGATGGTCATGTGTTCATGTGATGGTCATGTGTTCATGTGACGGTCATGTGTTCATGTGATGGTCCTGTGTTCATGTGATGGTCATGTGTTCATGTGATGGTCATGTGTGCATGTGATGGTCATGTGTTCATGTGATGGTCATGTGTCACGTGATGGTCATGTGTTCACGTGATGGTCATGTGGTCATGTGATGGTCATGTGTTCATGTAATGGTCATGTGTTCATGTGATGGTCATGTGTCCAAGAGACGGTCATGTGGTCACGTGATGGTCATGTGGTCACGTGATGGTCATGTGTTCATGTGACGGTCATGTGTTCATGTGATGGTCATGTGTTCATGTGATGGTCATGTGTTCATGTAATGGTCATGTGTCCAAGAGACGGTCATGTGTTCATGTGATGGTCATGTGTTCATATGATGGTCATGTGTTCATGTGATGGTCATGTGTTCATGTGATGGTCATGTGTTCATGTGACGGTCATGTGTTCATGTGATGGTCATGTGTTCATGTAATGGTCATGTGTTCATGTGATGGTCATGTGTCATGTGTTCATATGATGGTCATGTGTTCATGTGACGGTCATGTGTTCATGTGATGGTCATGTGTTCATGTGATGGTCATGTGTTCATGTGATGGTCATGTGTCCAAGAGACGGTCATGTGTTCATGTAATGGTCATGTGTTCATGTAATGGTCATGTGTTCATGTGATGGTCGTGTGTTCATGTAATGGTCATGTGTCCATGAGACGGTCATGTGTTCATGTGATGGTCATGTGTTCATATGATGGTCATGTGTTCATATGATGGTCATGTGTTCATATGATGGTCATGTGTTAATGTGATGGTCATGTGTTCATGTGATGGTCATGTGTCCAAGAGACGGTCATGTGTTCATGTAATGGTCATGTGTTCATGTAATGGTCATGTGTTCATGTGATGGTCATGTGTTCATGTGACGGTCATGTGTTCATATGATGGTCATGTGGTCACGTGATGGTCATGTGTTCACGTGATGGTCATGTGTTCATGTGATGGTCATGTGTTCATGTGACGGTCATGTGTTCATATGACGGTCATGTGTTCATATGATGGTCATGTGTTCATGTGATGGTCATGTGTCATGTGTTCATATGATGGTCATGTGTTCATGTGACGGTCATGTGTTCATGTAATGGTCATGTGTTCATGTGATGGTCATGTGTTCATGTAATGGTCATGTGTCCAAGAGACGGTCATGTGTTCATGTGATGGTCAAGTGTTCATGTGATGGTCATGTGTTCATGTGATGGTCATGTGTCCAAGAGACGGTCATGTGTTCATGTAATGGTCATGTGTTCATGTAATGGTCATGTGTTCATGTGATGGTCATGTGTTCATATGATGGTCATGTGTTCATGTGATGGTCATGTGTTCATGTGATGGTCATGTGTTCATGTGATGGGCATGTGTTCATATGATCGTCATGTGTTCATGTGATGGTCATGTGTCCAAGAGACGGTCATGTGTTCATGTAATGGTCATGTGTTCATGTAATGGTCATGTGTTCATGTGATGGTCATGTGTTCATGTGATGGTCATGTGTTCATGTAATGGTCATGTGTTCAAGAGACGGTCATGTGTTCATGTGATGGTCATGTCTTCATGTGATGGTCATGTGTTCATGTGATGGTCATGTGTTCATATGATGGTCATGTGTTCATGTGATGGTCATGTGTTCATGTGATGGTCATGTGTTCATGTGATGGTCATGTGTTCATGTGATGGTCATGTGTTCATGTGATGGTCATGTGTTCATATGATGGTCATGTGTTCATATGATGGTCATGTGTTCATATGATGGTCATGTGTTCATGTGATGGTCATGTGTTCATGTGATGGTCATGTGTTCATGTAATGGTCATGTGTTCATGTGATGGTCATGTGTTCATGTGATGGTCATGTGTTCATGTAATGGTCATGTGTTCATGTGATGGTCATGTGTTCATGTAATGGTCATGTGTCCAAGAGACGGTCATGTGTTCATGTGATGGTCCTGTGTTCATGTGATGGTCATGTGTTCTTGTGATGGTCATGTGTTCATGTGATGGTCATGTGTTCATGTGATGGTCATGTGGTCACGTGATGGTCATGTGTTCACGTGATGGTCATGTGGTCACGTGATGGTCATGTGTTCATGTGACGGTCATGTGTTCATATGATGGTCATGTGTTCATGTGATGGTCATGTGTTCATGTGATGGTCATGTGTCATGTGTTCATGTGATGGTCATGTGTTCATGTGATGGTCATGTGTTCATGTGATGGTCATGTGTCCAAGTGACGGTCATGTGTTCATGTGATGGTCATGTGTTCTTGTGATGGTCATGTGTTCATATGATGGTCATGTGTTCATGTGATGGTCATGTGGTCACGTGATGGTCATGTGTTCACGTGATGGTCATGTGGTCACGTGACGGTCATGTGTTCATGTGACGGTCATGTGTTCATATGACGGTCATGTGTTCATATGATGGTCATGTGTTCACGTGATGGTCATGTGGTCACGTGATGGTCATGTGTTCATGTGATGGTCATGTGTTCATGTGATGGTCATGTGGTCACGTGATGGTCATGTGTTCACGTGATGGTCATGTGGTCACGTGATGGTCATGTGTTCATATGACGGTCATGTGTTCATATGACGGTCATGTGTTCATATGATGGTCATGTGTTCATATGATCGTCATGTGTTCATGTGATGGTCATGTGTTCATGTGATGGTCATGTGTTCATGTGATGGTCATGTGTCCAAGAGACGGTCATGTGTTCATGTGATGGTCATGTGTTCATGTGATGGTCATGTGTTCATATGATGGTCATGTGTTCATGTGATGGTCATGTGTTCATGTGATGGTCATGTGTTCATGTGATGGTCATGTGTCCAAGTGACGGTCATGTGTTCATGTGATGGTCATGTGTTCTTGTGATGGTCATGTGTTCATATGATGGTCATGTGTTCACGTGATGGTCATGTGGTCACGTGATGGTCATGTGTTCACGTGATGGTCATGTGGTCACGTGATGGTCATGTGTTCATGTGACGGTCATGTGTTCATGTAATGGTCATGTGTTCATGTGATGGTCATGTGTTCATGTGATGGTCATGTGGTCACGTGATGGTCATGTGTTCATGTGACGGTCATGTGTTCATGTGACGGTCATGTGTTCATGTGATGGTCATGTGTTCATGTGATGGTCATGTGTTCATGTGATGGTCATGTGTTCAAGTGACGGTCATGTGTTCATGTGATGGTCATGTGTTCATGTAATGGTCATGTGTTCATGTGATGGTCATGTGTCCAAGAGACGGTCATGTGGTCACGTGATGGTCATGTGTTCATGTGATGGTCATGTGTTCATGTGATGGTCATGTGTTCATGTGATGGTCATGTGTTCATGTGATGGTCATGTGTTCATATGATCGTCATGTGTTCATGTGACGGTCATGTGTTCATGTAATGGTCATGTGTTCATGTGATGGTCATGTGTTCATGTGATGGTCATGTGTCCAAGAGACGGTCATGTGGTCACGTGATGGTCATGTGTTCACGTGATGGTCATGTGTTCATGTGATGGTCATGTGTTCATGTGATGGTCATGTGTTCATGTGATGGTCGTGTGTTCATGTGATGGTCATGTGTTCATATGATGGTCATGTGTTCATGTGATGGTCTTGTGTTCATGTGATGGTCATGTGGTCACGTGATGGTCATGTGTTCACGTGATGGTCATGTGGTCATGTGATGGTCATGTGTTCATGTGACGGTCATGTGTTCATGTGACGGTCATGTGTTCATGTGATGGTCATGTGTTCATGTAATGGTCATGTGTTCATGTGATGGTCATGTGTTCATATGACGGTCATGTCTTCATATGATGGTCATGTGTTCATGTGATGGTCATGTGTTCATGTGATGGTCATGTGTTCATGTGATGGTCATGTGGTCACGTGATGGTCATGTGTTCACGTGATGGTCATGTGGTCACGTGATGGTCATGTGTTCATGTGACGGTCATGTGTTCATATGACGGTCATGTGTTCATATGATGGTCATGTGTTCATGTGATGGTCATGTGTCCAAGAGACGGTCATGTGTTCATGTGATGGTCATGTGTTCATGTGATGGTCATGTGTTCATGTGATGGTCATGTGTTCATGTGATGGTCATGTGTTCTTGTGATGGTCATGTGTTCATGTGATGGGCATGTGTTCATGTGATGGTCATGTGGTCACGTGATGGTCATGTGTTCATGTGATGGTCATGTGTTCATGTGACGGTCATGTTTTCATATGATGGTCATGTGTTCATATGATGGTCATGTGTTCATGTGATGGTCATGTGTTCTTGTGATGGTCATGTGTTCATATGATGGTCATGTGTTCATGTGATGGTCATGTGGTCACGTGATGGTCATGTGTTCATGTGATGGTCATGTGTTCATGTGACGGTCATGTGTTCATATGATGGTCATGTGTTCATGTGATGGTCATGTGTTCATATGATCGTCATGTGTTCATGTGATGGTCATGTGTTCATGTGATGGTCATGTGTTCATGTGATGGTCATGTGTTCATGTGACGGTCATGTTTTCATATGATGGTCATGTGTTCATGTGATGGTCATGTGTTCATGTGATGGTCATGTGTTCATGTGATGGTCATGTGTCCAAGTGACGGTCATGTGTTCATGTGATGGTCATGTGTTCTTGTGATGGTCATGTGTTCATGTGATGGTCATGTGTTCATGTGATGGTCATGTGTTCATATGATCGTCATGTGTTCATATGATGGTCATGTGTTCATGTGATGGTCATGTGTTCATGTGATGGTCATGTGTTCATGTGATGGTCATGTGTTCATGTGATGGTCATGTGTTCATATGATGGTCATGTGTTCATGTGATGGTCATGTGTTCATGTGATGGTCATGTGTTCATGTGATGGTCATGTGTTCATGTGATGGTCATGTGTCCAAGAGACGGTCATGTGGTCACGTGATGGTCATGTGGTCACGTGATGGTCATGTGTTCATATGATGGTCATGTGTTCATGTGACAGTCATGTGACAGTCATGTGTTCATATGACAGTCATGTGTTCATGTGATGGTCATGTGTTCATGTGATGGTCATGTGTTCATGTGATGGTCATGTGTCCAAGAGACGGTCATGTGTTCATGTGATGGTCATGTGTTCATGTGATGGTCATGTGTTCATATGATGGTCATGTGTTCATGTGATGGTCATGTGTTCATATGATGGTCATGTGTTCATGTGATGGTCATGTGTTCATGTGATGGTCATGTGTTCATGTGATGGTCATGTGTTCATGTGATGGTCATGTGTTCTTGTGATGGTCATGTGTTCATATGATGGTCATGTGTTCATGTGATGGTCATGTGGTCACGTGATGGTCATGTGGTCACGTGATGGTCATGTGTTCATGTGATGGTCATGTGTTCATGTGATGGTCATGTGTTCATGTGATGGTCATGTGTTCATGTGATGGTCATGTGTTCATGTGATGGTCATGTGTCCAAGTGACGGTCATGTGTTCATGTGATGGTCATGTGTTCATGTGACGGTCATGTTTTCATATGATGGTCATGTGTTCATGTGATGGTCATGTGTTCATGTGATGGTCATGTGTTCATGTAATGGTCATGTGTTCATGTGATGGTCATGTGTTCATGTAATGGTCATGTGTCCAAGAGACGGTCATGTGTTCATGTGATGGTCATGTGTTCATGTGATGGTCATGTGTTCATATGATGGTCATGTGTTCATGTGATGGTCATGTGTTCATGTGATGGTCATGTGTTCATGTGATGGTCATGTGTTCATATGATGGTCATGTGTTCATGTGATGGTCATGTGTTCATGTGATGGTCATGTGTTCATATGATGGTCATGTGTTCATGTGACAGTCATGTGACAGTCATGTGTTCATGTGATGGTCATGTTTCATATGATGGTCATGTGTTCACGTGATGGTCATGTGGTCACGTGATGGTCATGTGTTCATGTGATGGTCATGTGTTCATGTGATGGTCATGTGGTCACGTGATGGTCATGTGTTCACGTGATGGTCATGTGTTCACGTGATGGTCATGTGTTCATGTGACGGTCATGTGTTCATATGATGGTCATGTGTTCATGTGATGGTCATGTGTCATGTGACAGTCATGTGTTCATATGACAGTCATGTGTTCATGTGATGGTCATGTGTTCATGTGACGGTCATGTGTTCATGTGATGGTCATGTGTTCATGTAATGGTCATGTGTCCAAGAGACGGTCATGTGTTCATGTGATGGTCATGTGTTCATGTGATGGTCATGTGTTCATGTGATGGTCATGTGTTCATGTGATGGTCATGTGTTCTTGTGATGGTCATGTGTTCATGTGATGGTCATGTGGTCACGTGATGGTCATGTGTTCACGTGATGGTCATGTGGTCACGTGATGGTCATGTGTTCATGTGACGGTCATGTGTTCATGTGATGGTCATGTGTTCATGTAATGGTCATGTGTCCAAGAGACGGTCATGTGTTCATGTGATGGTCATGTGTTCATGTGATGGTCATGTGTTCATATGATGGTCATGTGTTCATGTGATGGTCATGTGTTCATGTGATGGTCATGTGTTCATGTGATGGTCATGTGTCCAAGTGACGGTCATGTGTTCATGTGATGGTCATGTGTTCATGTGATGGTCATGTGTTCATATGATGGTCATGTGTTCATGTGATGGTCATGTGTTCATGTGATGGTCATGTGTTCATGTGATGGTCATGTGTTCACGTGATGGTCATGTGGTCACGTGATGGTCATGTGTTCATGTGACGGTCATGTGTTCATATGATGGTCATGTGTTCATGTGATGGTCATGTGTTCATATGATGGTCATGTGTTCATGTGATGGTCATGTGTTCATGTGATGGTCATGTGTTCATGTGATGGTCATGTGTCCAAGAGACGGTCATGTGTTCATGTGATGGTCATGTGTTCATGTGATGGTCATGTGTTCATGTGATGGTCATGTGTTCATGTGATGGTCATGTGTTCATGTGATGGTCATGTGTTCATGTGATGGTCATGTGTCCAAGAGACGGTCATGTGTTCATGTGATGGTCATGTGTTCATGTGATGGTCATGTGTTCATGTGATGGTCATGTGGTCACGTGATGGTCATGTGTTCATGTGACGGTCATGTGTTCATATGATGGTCATGTGTTCATATGATTGTCATTGTTCATGTGATGGTCATGTGTTGATGTGATGGTCATGTGTTCATGTGATGGTCATGTGTTCATATGATGGTCATGTGTTCATGTGACAGTCATGTGACAGTCATGTGTTCATATGACAGTCATGTGTTCATGTGATGGTCATGTGTTCATGTGACGGTCATGTGTTCATGTGATGGTCATGTGTTCATGTGATGGTCATGTGTTCATTTGATGGTCATGTGTTCATGTGATGGTCATGTGTTCATATGATGGTCATGTGTTGATGTGATGGTCATGTGTTCATGTGGTGGTCATGTGTTCATGTGATGGTCATGTGTTCACGTGATGGTCATGTGGTCACGTGATGGTCATGTGTTCATGTGACGGTCATGTGTTCATGTGATGGTCATGTGTTCATGTGATGGTCATGTGTTCATGTGATGGTCATGTGTTCATGTGACGGTCATGTGTTAATGTGATGGTCATGTGTTCATGTGATGGTTATGTGTTCATGTAATGGTCATGTGTCCACGAGACGGTCATGTGTTCATGTGATGGTCATGTGTTCATGTGATGGTCATGTGTTCATATGATGGTCATGTGTTCATGTGATGGTCATGTGTTCATGTGATGGTCATGTGTTCATATGATGGTCATGTGTTCATGTGATGGTCATGTGTTCATGTGATGGTCATGTGTTCATGTGATGGTCATGTGTTCATGTGATGGTCATGTGTTCATATGATGGTCATGTGTTCATGTGACAGTCATGTGACAGTCATGTGTTCATATGATAGTCATGTGTTCATGTGATGGTCATGTGTTCATGTGACGGTCATGTGTTCATGTAATGGTCATGTGTTCATGTAATGGTCATGTGTTCATGTGATGGTCATGTGTTCATGTGACGTCATGTGTTCATGTGATGGTCATGTGGTCACGTGATGGTCATGTGTTCATGTGACGGTCATGTGTTCATATGACGGTCATGTGTTCATGTGATGGTCATGTGTCCAAGAGACGGTCATGTGTTCATGTGATGGTCATGTGTTCATGTGATGGTCATGTGTTCATATGATGGTCATGTGTTCATGTGATGGTCATGTGTTCATATGACGGTCATGTGTTCATATGATGGTCATGTGTTCATGTGATGGTCATGTGTCATGTGTTCATGTAATGGTCATGTGTCCAAGAGACGGTCATGTGTTCATGTGATGGTCATGTGTTCATGTGATGGTCATGTGGTCACGTGATGGTCATGTGTTCATGTGATGGTCATGTGTTCATGTGATGGTCATGTGGTCACGTGATGGTCATGTGTTCATGTGATGGTCATGTGTTCATATGACGGTCATGTGTTCATATGATGGTCATGTGTTCATGTGATGGTCATGTGTCCAAGAGACGGTCATGTGTTCATGTGATGGTCATGTGTTCATGTGATGGTCATGTGTTCATATGATGGTCATGTGTTCATGTGATGGTCATGTGGTCACGTGATGGTCATGTGTTCATGTGATGGTCATGTGTTCATGTGATGGTCATGTGTTCATGTGATGGTCATGTGTCCAAGTGATGGTCATGTGTTCATGTGATGGTCATGTGTTCATATGATCGTCATGTGTTCATGTGATGGTCATGTGTTCAAGAGACGGTCATGTGTTCATGTAATGGTCATGTGTTCATGTAATGGTCATGTGTTCATGTGATGGTCATGTGTTCATGTGACGGTCATGTGTTCATATGATGGTCATGTGTTCATATGATGGTCATGTGTTCATGTGATGGTCATGTGTTCATGTGATGGTCATGTGTTCATGTGATGGTCATGTGTTCATGTGATGGTTATGTGTTCATGTGATGGTCATGTGTTCATATGATCGTCATGTGTTCATGTGATGGTCATGTGTCCAAGAGACGGTCATGTGTTCACGTGATGGTCATGTGGTCATGTGATGGTCATGTGTTCATATGATCGTCATGTGTTCATGTGATGGTCATGTGTTCATGTGATGGTCATGTGTTCATGTGATGGTCATGTGTCCAAGAGACGGTCATGTGTTCATGTGATGGTCATGTGTTCATGTGATGGTCATGTGTTCATATGATCGTCATGTGTTCATGTGATGGTCATGTGTTCATGTGATGGTCATGTGTTCATGTGATGGTCATGTGTCCAAGTGACGGTCATGTGTTCATGTGATGGGCATGTGTTCATGTGATGGTCATGTGTTCATATGAGGGTCATGTGTTCATATGATGGTCATGTGTTCATGTGATGGTCATGTGTCATGTGTTCATGTGATGGTCATGTGTTCATGTGATGGTCATGTGTTCATGTGATGGTCATGTGTTCATGTGATGGTCATGTGTTCATGTGATGGTCATGTGTTCATGTAATGGTCATGTGTCCAAGTGACGGTCATGTGTTCATGTGATGGTCATGTGTTCATATGATGGTCATGTGTTCATGTGATGGTCATGTGTTCATGTGATGGTCATGTGTTCATGTAATGGTCATGTGTTCATGGGATGGTCATGTGTTCATGTAATGGTCATGTGTCCAAGAGACGGTCATGTGTTCATGTGATGGTCATGTGTTCATGTGATGGTCATGTGTTCATATGATGGTCATGTGTTCATGTGATGGTCATGTGTCATGTGTTCATATGATGGTCATGTGTTCATGTGATGGTCATGTGTTGATGTGATGGTCATGAGTTCATGTGATGGTCATGTGTTCATGTGATGGTCATGTGTTCATATGATCGTCATGTGTTCATGTGATGGTCATGTGTCATGTGTTCATATGATGGTCATGTGTTCATGTGATGGTCATGTGTTCATGTGACGGTCATGTGTTCATGTGACGGTCATGTGACAGTCATGTGTTCATATGACAGTCATGTGTTCATGTGATGGTCATGTGTTCATGTGATGGTCATGTGTTCATGTGATGGTCATGTGTTCATGTGATGTCATGTGTTCATGTGATGGTCATGTGTTCATGTAATGGTCATGTGTTCATGGGATGGTCATGTGTTCATGTAATGGTCATGTGTCCAAGAGACGGTCATGTGTTCATGTGATGGTCATGTCTTCATGTGATGGTCATGTGTTCATGTGATGGTCATGTGTTCATATGATGGTCATGTGTTCATATGATGGTCATGTGTTCATGTGATGGTCATGTGTTCATGTGTTGGTCATGTGTTCATATGATGGTCATGTGTTCATGTGATGGTGATGTGTTCATGTGATTGTCATGTGTTCATGTGATGGTCATGTGTCATGTGTTCATATGATGGTCATGTGTTCATGTGACGGTCATGTGTTCAGATGACGGTCATGTGTTCATGTGACGGTCATGTGTTCATGTGATGGTCATGTGTTCATGTGATGGTCATGTGTTCATGTGATGGTCATGTGTTCATATGATCGTCATGTGTTCATGTGATGGTCATGTGTTTATGTGATGGTCATGTGTTCATGTGACAGTCATGTGACAGTCATGTGTTCATATGATGGTCATGTGTTCATGTGATGGTCATGTGTTCATGTGATGGTCATGTGTTCATATGATCGTCATGTGTTCATGTGATGGTCATGTGTTCATGTGCTGGTCATGTGGTCACGTGATGGTCATGTGTTCATGTGATGGTCATGTGGTCACGTGATGGTCATGTGTTCATGTGAGGTCATGTGTTCATATGACGGTCATGTGTTCATATGATGGTCAAGTGTTCATGTGATGGTCATGTGTCATGTGTTCATATGATGGTCATGTGGTCACGTGATGGTCATGTGTTCATGTGACGGTCATGTGTTCATATGACGGTCATGTGTTCATATGATGGTCATGTGTTCATGTGATGGTCATGTGTTCATGTGATGGTCATGTGTTCATATGATGGTCATGTGTTCATGTGATGGTCATGTGTTCATGTGACAGTCATGTGACAGTCATGTGTTCATATGACAGTCATGTGTTCATGTGATGGTCATGTGTTCATGTGACGGTCATGTGTTCATGTAATGGTCATGTGTTCATGTAATGGTCATGTGTTCATGTGATGGTCATGTGTTCATGTGATGGTCATGTGTTCATGTGATGGTCATGTGGTCACGTGATGGTCATGTGTTCACGTGATGGTCATGTGTTCATGTGATGGTCATGTGTTCATGTGACGGTCATGTGTTCATATGACGGTCATGTCTTCATATGATGGTCATGTGTTCATGTGATGGTCATGTGTTCATGTGATGGTCATGTGTTCATGTAATGGTCATGTGTTCATGTGATGGTCATGTGTTCATGTGATGGTCATGTGTCCATGAGACGGTCATGTGTTCATGTGATGGTCATGTGGTCACGTGATGGTCATGTGTTCATGTGATGGTCATGTGTTCATGTGATGGTCATGTGTTCATGTGATGGTCATGTGTTCATGTGATGTTCATGTGTTCATGTGATGGTCATGTGTCCAAGAGACGGTCATGTGGTCACGTGATGGTCATGTGGTCACGTGATGGTCATGTGTTCATGTGATCGTCATGTGTTCATATGATGGTCATGTGTTCATGTGATGGTCATGTGTTCATGTGATGGTCATGTGTTCATGTGATGGTCATGTGTCCAAGAGACGGTCATGTGTTCATGTGATGGTCATGTGTTCATATGATGGTCATGTGTTCATGTGATGGTCATGTGTTCATGTGATGGTCATGTGTTCATGTGATGGTCATGGGTTCATGTGATGGTCATGTGTTCATTTGATGGTCATGTGTTCATGTGATGGTCATGTGTTCATATGATGGTCATGTGTTCATGTGATGGTCATGTGTTCATATGACGGTCATGTGTTCATATGATGGTCATGTGTTCATGTGATGGTCATGTGTCATGTGTTCATATGATGGTCATGTGTTCATGTGATGGTCATGTGTTCATGTGACGGTCATGTGTTCATGTGACGGTCATGTGTTCATTTGATGGTCATGTGTTCATGTAATGGTCATGTGTTCATGTGATGGTCATGTGTTCATGTGATGGTCATGTGTCCAAGAGACGGTCATGTGTTCATGTGATGGTCATGTGTTCATGTGATGGTCATGTGTTCATATGATGGTCATGTGTTCATGTGATGGTCATGTGTTCATGTGATGGTCATGTGTTCATGTAATGGTCATGTGTTCATGTGATGGTCATGTGTTCATGTGATGGTCATGTGTCCAAGAGACGGTCATGTGTTCATGTGATGGTCATGTGTTCATGTGATGGTCATGTGTTCATGTGATGGTCATGTGTTCATGTGATGGTCATGTGTTCATATGATGGTCATGTGTTCATGTGACAGTCATGTGACAGTCATGTGTTCATATGACAGTCATGTGTTCATGTGATGGTCATGTGTTCATGTGACGGTCATGTGTTCATGTAATGGTCATGTGTTCATGTAATGGTCATGTGTTCATGTGATGGTGATGTGTTCATGTGATGGTCATGTGTCCAAGAGACGGTCATGTGTTCCTGTGATGGTCATGTGTTCATGTGATGGTCATGTGTTCATATGATGGTCATGTGTTCATGTGATGGTCATGTGTCATGTGTTCATATGATGGTCATGTGTTCATGTGATGGTCATGTGTTCATATGATGGTCATGTGTTCATGTGACAGTCATGTGACAGTCATGTGTTCATATGACAGTCATGTGTTCATGTGATGGTCATGTGTTCATGTGACGGTCATGTGTTCATGTAATGGTCATGTGTTCATGTAATGGTCATGTGTTCATGTGATGGTCATGTGTTCCTGTGATGGTCATGTGTTCATGTGATGGTCATGTGTTCATGTGACAGTCATGTGACAGTCATGTGTTCATATGACAGTCATGTGTTCATGTGATGGTCATGTGTTCATGTGATGGTCATGTGTTCATATGATGGTCATGTGTTCATGTGATGGTCATGTGTTCATGTGATGGTCATGTGTTCATGTAATGGTCATGTGTTCATGGGATGGTCATGTGTTCATGTAATGGTCATGTGTCCAAGAGACGGTCATGTGTTCATGTGATGGTCATGTGTTCATGTGATGGTCATGTGTTCATATGATGGTCATGTGTTCATGTGATGGTCATGTGTTCATGTGATGGTCATGTGTTCATGTGATGGTCATGTGTTCATGTAATGGTCATGTGTCAAGAGACGGTCATGTGTTCATGTGATGGTCATGTGTTCATGTGATGGTCATGTGTTCATGTGATGGTCATGTGTTCATGTGATGGTCATGTGTTCATATGATGGTCATGTGTTCATGTGATGGTCATGTGTCCAAGTGACGGTCATGTGTTCATGTGATGGTCATGTGTTCATGTGATGGTCATGTGTTCATGTGATGGTCATGTGTTCATGTGATGGTCATGTGTTCATGTGATGGTCATGTGTTCATGTGATGGTCATGTGTTCATGTGACGGTCATGTGTTCATATGATGGTCATGTGTTCATGTGATGGTCATGTGGTCACGTGATGGTCATGTGTTCATGTGATGGTCATGTGTTCATGTGATGGTCATGTGTTCATGTGACGGTCATGTGTTCATATGATGGTCATGTGTTCATGTGATGGTCATGTGTTCATGTGATGGTCATGTGTTCATGTGACGGTCATGTGTTCATGTGATGGTCATGTGTTCATGTAATGGTCATGTGTTCATGTGATGGTCATGTGTCCAAGAGATGGTCATGTGGTCACGTGATGGTCATGTGTTCACGTGATGGTCATGTGGTCACGTGATGGTCATGTGTTCATGTGACGGTCATGTGTTCATATGACGGTCATGTGTTCATATGATGGTCAAGTGTTCATGTGATGGTCATGTGTCATGTGTTCATATGATGGTCATGTGGTCACGTGATGGTCATGTGTTCATGTGACGGTCATGTGTTCATATGACGGTCATGTGTTCATATGATCGTCATGTGTTCATGTGATGGTCATGTGTCCAAGAGACGGTCATGTGTTCATGTAATGGTCATGTGTTCATGTGATGGTCATGTGGTCACGTGATGGTCATGTGTTCACGTGATGGTCATGTGTTCACGTGATGGTCATGTGTTCATGTGACGGTCATGTGTTCATATGATGGTCATGTGTTCATGTGATGGTCATGTGTCATGTGTTCATGTGATGGTCATGTGTTCATGTGACGGTCATGTGTTCATGTGATGGTCATGTGTTCATGTAATGGTCATGTGTTCATGTGATGGTCATGTGTTCATGTAATGGTCATGTGTCCAAGAGACGGTCATGTGTTCATGTGATGGTCATGTGTTCATGTGATGGTCATGTGTTCAAGAGATGGTCATGTGTTCATGTGATGGTCATGTGTTCATGTAATGGTCATGTGTTCATGTGATGGTCATGTGTTCATGTGACGGTCATGTGTTCATATGATGGTCATGTGTTCATATGATGGTCATGTGTTCATATGACGGTCATGTGTTCATATGATGGTCATGTGTTCATGTGATGGTCATGTGTCATGTGTTCATATGATGGTCATGTGTTCATGTGACGGTCATGTGTTCATGTGACGGTCATGTGTTCATGTAATGGTCATGTGTTCATGTGATGGTCATGTGTCCAAGAGACGGTCATGTGGTCACGTGATGGTCATGTGGTCACGTGATGGTCATGTGTTCATGTGATGGTCATGTGTTCATGTGATGGTCATGTGTTCATGTGATGGTCATGTGTTCATGTGACGGTCATGTGTTCATGTAATGGTATGTGTTCATGTGATGGTCATGTGTTCATGTGATGGTCATGTGTCCAAGTGATGGTCATGTGTTCATGTGATGGTCATGTGTTCATGTGATGGTCATGTGTTCATGTGATGGTCATGTGTTCATATGATCGTCATGTGTTCATGTGATGGTCATGTGTCCAAGAGACGGTCATGTGTTCATGTAATGGTCATGTGTTCATGTGATGGTCATGTGTTCATGTGATGGTCATGTGTTCATATGATGGTCATGTGTTCATATGATGGTCATGTGTTCATGTGACGGTATGTGTTCATGTGATGGTCATGTGTTCATGTAATGGTCATGTGTTCATGTGATGGTCATGTGTTCATGTAATGGTCATGTGTCCAAGAGACGGTCATGTGTTCATGTGACAGTCATGTGATGGTCATGTGTTCATATGATAGTCATGTGTTCATGTGATGGTCATGTGTTCATGTGACGGTCATGTGTTCATGTAATGGTCATGTGTTCATGTGATGGTCATGTGTTCATATGATGGTCATGTGTTCATGTGATGGTCATGTGTTCATGTGATGGTCATGTGTTCATGTGATGGTCATGTGTTCATATGATGGTCATGTGTTCATATGATGGTCATGTGTTCATGTGATGGTCATGTGTCATGTGTTCATATGATGGTCATGTGTTCATGTGACGGTCATGTGTTCATGTGACGGTCATGTGTTCATGTAATGGTCATGTGTTCATGTGACAGTCATGTGACAGTCATGTGTTCATATGACAGTCATGTGTTCATGTGATGGTCATGTGTTCATGTGACGGTCATGTGTTCATGTGAAGGTCATGTGTTCATGTGATGGTCATGTGTTCATGTGATGGTCATGTGTTCATGTGATGGTCATGTGTTCATATGATGGTCATGTGTTCATATGATGGTCATGTGTTCATGTAATGGTCATGTGTCCAAGAGACGGTCATGTGTTCATGTGATGGTCATGTGTTCATGTGATGGTCATGTGTTCATATGATGGTCATGTGTTCATGTGATGGTCATGTGTTCATGTGATCGTCATGTGTTCATGTGATGGTCATGTGTTCATATGATGGTCATGTGTTCATGTGACAGTCATGTGACAGTCATGTGTTCATATGAAGCTCGGTGACGGTCATGTGACAGTCATGTGTTGACGTGACGGTCATGTGACAGTCATGTGTTCATATGACAGTCATGTGTTCATGTGATGGTCATGTGTTCATGTGACGGTCATGTGTTCATGTAATGGTCATGTGTTCATGTAATGGTCATGTGTTCATGTGATGGTCATGTGTTCATGTGATGGTCATGTGTTCATGTAATGGTCATGTGTTCATGTGATGGTCATGTGTTCATGTAATGGTCATGTGTCCAAGAGACGGTCATGTGTTCATGTGATGGTCATGTGTTCATGTGATGGTCATGTGTTCATATGATCGTCATGTGTTCATGTGATGGTCATGTGTTCATGTGATGGTCATGTGTTCATGTGATGGTCATGTGTTCATATGATGGTCATGTGTTCATGTGATGGTCATGTGTTCATGTGATGGTCATGTGTTCATGTAATGGTCATGTGTCCAAGAGACGGTCATGTGTTCATGTGATGGTCATGTGTTCATGTGATGGTCATGTGTTCATATGATGGTCATGTGTTCATGTGATGGTCATGTGTTCATATGATGGTCATGTGTTCATGTGATGGTCATGTGTTCATGTAATGGTCATGTGTCCAAGAGACGGTCATGTGTTCATGTGATGGTCATGTGTTCATGTGATGGTCATGTGTCATGTGTTCATATGATGGTCATGTGGTCACGTGATGGTCATGTGTTCATGTGACGGTCATGTGTTCATATGACGGTCATGTGTTCATATGGTGGTCATGTGTTCATGTGATGGTCATGTGTCATGTGTTCATATGATGGTCATGTGTTCATGTGATGGTCATGTGTTCATGTGACGGTCATGTGTTCATGTGATGGTCATGTGTTCATGTGATGGTCATGTGTTCATGTGATGGTCATGTGTTCATGTGATGGTCATGTGTTCATGTGATGGTCATGTGTTCATGTGATGGTCATGTGTTCATATGATGGTCATGTGTTCATGTGATGGTCATGTGTTCATATGATCGTCATGTGTTCATGTGATGGTCATGTGTTCATGTGATGGTCATGTGTTCATGTGATGGTCATGTGTCCAAGTGACGGTCATGTGTTCATGTGATGGTCATGTGTTCATATGATGGTCATGTGTTCATGTGATGGTCATGTGTTCATGTGATGGTCATGTGTTCATATGATCGTCATGTGTTCATGTGATGGTCATGTGTTCATGTGATGGTCATGTGTTCATATGATCGTCATGTGTTCATGTGATGGTCATGTGTTCATGTGATGGTCATGTGTTCATGTGATGGTCATGTCTCCAAGTGACGGTCATGTGTTCATGTGATGGTCATGTGTTCTTGTGATGGTCATGTGTCCAAGAGACGGTCATGTGTTCATGTGACGGTCATGTGACAGTCATGTGTTCACATGAAGCTCGGTGACGGTCATGTGACAGTCATGTGTTGACGTGACGGTCATGTGACAGTCATGTGTTCATGTGAGGCTCGGTGACGGTCATGTGACAGTCATGTGTTCATGTGACGGTCATGTGACAGTCATGTGTTCATGTGAGGCTCGGTGACGGTCATGTGACAGTCATGTGTTCATGTGAGGCTCGGTGACGGTCATGTGACAGTCATGTGTTCATGTGACAGTCATGTGTTCATGTGACAGTCATGTGTTCACATGAAGCTCGGTGACGGTCATGTGACAGTCATGTGTTGACGTGACGGTCATGTGACAGTCATGTGTTCACATGAAGCTCAGAGCCTCTCAGAGGTGGACTTGTTTACCTAACGTGTTAGCGATCCCTGTCTTCACACTGTCTGAGAACACGTGAGAGATCCTGTTTTCATGCTCCGGCTTTGCGAGCACCACGATCCGAATGTTCCACAGAGTCTGAATCGCCACCTGCATGTTTCAGATATGATTCATGAGCTATTTGCATCAACATCTTCCTGTTCCTCCATCTCAGTTACTCACCTGCTTGAAGCTGATGTTTGTGATGTTCCTCAGGACACTTTTCACCGTGTCTGACCATTCTCTCTCACCCAGAGGATCTTCCTGCGTCCCGATGACATAAACATCATGTGGAATCTGATCTGCGGTGTCGTCCCATGTCTTCCCCTGACCCTTACACTGAAACCAGGACCCGATGTTGTGGGGAGGACCGGCGTTTCCTGAACATCAAGATATCAGTTTTCAGCTCCTCGGCTATACGTTCAAACAGATTCCATCACTAAATGAGATATAACATGATTACCCATGTTCCAGGTACCAATAAACACTGTGAGCATGTCTGGTTCAGGCTTCTCTGAGTGTTTGTTCTTCATCTGTTGAAGAAGCTGACAGAAACCTTCTCGTTTCTGTTCAAACAGCAGAAGAAAAACAACTTAATGAAATCTGGAAGATGGAGAACAAAATAAGACAACTGTCAGATAAACGTCACCTTTGTGTCGTCAAACACAAACTCTTTACGTAAAATCTTCTCTTTCTCAGTTTCAACCACGATTACGAGCTTCGTGTGCATCTTCTGGGATTTCACCAACTGCAGAACTGAGGAGCAAAGAGAGGTCTGTTAAATCAGCTGTTAGAAACATGTAACACTCTGTGAGTTAGAACGTAACAGTTACAGTCGGATGTCATCAGTGTTCAGTTCAAAATGACAAGTTTTACTTTGTATTTGTTTGTTTTCTGCTCTGTTGATTTATAGTTCAGATCAAACAGGTGATAGTAACATGAGGTCAGGTGACACGTTACCTTCATCATACATGAAAACTGATCACTACTGTGGCTTTTCATTTCCTGATCAATGCAGTTATAAATGAATTAAAGCTCATTTAAATGTGTTAATATAGAAAGTCATCAGTGGAACAACATTCACTCATATCATGTCTGTCTTCTGTAGATGAAGTTCATTTATTATTATATCTCACATATTATCTGATTCAGGTTAAAACTTACTCTTGTTGTGGACAAAGTATTTGTCTTCAGGTCCATCTTTTGACTTCTTAAAGTAAAGTTTCCCACTTTCAATGTCCACCTTTAAGACCATCTTTGTGGAAATACCAAGAGATTCTTGCTTGACCTGTCAATCAAGGAGAACTCTGATAAACAAACTTTTAAACAGATTATCTTATTATTTTATTTTTAAACAGTGTGAAAACAGCAAAGTTAGTGAAGCACCTCAAACGAGACAACCGGGATGAGGGACTTCCTGTGACCTCCATCATATCCTACTGACTCAAAGACAGAACTCTTAGCCTGGATTAAAGAGAGAAATAGATTTATTATCTGGAACAAGGATCGTTTATTTGTAGTATAAAACAAGGTGATGAGAGAAACGAGGCGTGGAACCTTATCTTCTATTGAGTAGAGCAGTTTTGTAAGCTGCTCAAGGCGACAGGACACGCCCTGTCCCGAATCTGCAAAAATCTGAAAATTGAGGAAATAAAACATGATGAGTATTTTTACATGTGATGAGAATGTTGCTGAGGATGAAGACAGCAGCCGACCTGTCTGGGTCCGATTCCTGGAGAAAGCTGCTGATCCAGCGCTCGGTGAAAGATCTCCAGCGTTGGGAGGACGCGGGACATTTCACTGGTTCAAAGGAGACAGCAGTGTGGTTGAACATGTCTTTTACACAGCAGCTGAAACAGGCTCAGATATTCTGCTGGAGGGAAGATTTACCTGTTCAGGTTTTTGCAGACTGTCATGATCAGCTTCTTGAGACCGGGAAGGTTTGGGTTTCCGTTCTGGACTTGTTCTGCATCGGAACAGATTGAGCTCTTGAAGTATTCTTGGATGGCCAGTTGATGTTCTTCAGATAATCTGGACAAAACAGGAACCAGTAAATTAATTTATAGATGATAAAGTTCCAGTTCTGCTGTAAACGGTTTAGACTTGCTGGATCATACGTGGACAGTTCCATGTGCTGCAGCCTCATCAGGTACATGTCTGATAACGACCTGCTGGCCTGCTCACTGTTCTTAGATTCACTATCTTTCACATCAGTGGTGAAGTTCCTGGGGGGGAGCTGTGGTGGGTGATGGGTAATGTCTACAACACAGACGTGGGAAACTTAAGATCATTTCTAAAAGCTGCAACATTTTGTATTTTCTCCCGTGTAGATAAATAACAGGAAGCAGACCTTGTTCTTCTTCTACCTCCTCCTCCCGTTGGACGGCGTACTGCAGATGAGTCACCAGACCCATGTTGGGGTTGTAATACGCCTCCACCAGCTCCGGCAGCACAGTGAAGAACCTAACAGGAACTCCCTCAGAAGCCTACAGAACACATCAATGTCAGATTTAATCTGATGGTTCGTATTTTCATAAATCTGTTTGTGTCATGTAGTCGAATCACTGAGCAGCTCTGTGTTTGTTTTTTATTATTAACTATATATTTTATTAATATATAAAAACTTTCCAGATGTTCAGTCATTACTTTTATTTTGTAGAAAATTAATAAACACAGTGAAAATTTTAATTTAAAAGATAATTTGACTTGTTAAAACATAAAATGTGTTTTTTTTTCTTCGCAGACAGACAGAAGCAGCTGAGATGAAGTTCTACTCCTCCAAACCCGAGGCCTGTGGGTTGGGTCACTACATTCAGGAGTCCTTGTATCTGGTTTATAAGTGATGATGGAACTGGAGGTAGACTGATGGATCAGAGATCTGAAGGCTGTCCTCTGGTCCACTGAAGGAGCTGGAAGTTGAAGCTCATTTCCTGACAGATGTTTTGACTTGAAAACGAGGGATGCATTCCATTTAGAATAAATCCTGCTGGTAAACAGAACCAGCAGCATGTCCTGGTGCAGGAGTGGACTACAGCCGTCTTTAACAAACCAGTTCTGATGTAATATAGACCTGTTTATTGGTCCATCTTCATTCTAAACCTCCAGTCAATGGTCTGAGATTTAAATGTGTTGGAGATGGAGGAAGACCCTCCATCACCTGGAGGACTAGAGTCACTGCTCCTCAGCTTTGGAAGGAGTCAGCTGAGACAGTTGGACATTCCGTTCTTTGGGTTGTTTCCTGTTTGCGTCTTTTTGAAAGATGCAGTTGGACATATGACTTGTCCTCTGTGACCTGGACACCTTGGGATCCTGCAGCTGGAGGCTGCTGCTGAGGGAGGGACGTCTTGGCCTGTCTTCTTACCCCTGACCCTCTGAAACCAACTGAAAACTGACGGATAAACTGATCCTCCAAAAGGTTTTATGAAAGAAAACTGGACTTTTTTTTCCTTTTGAAAACATTCCACCTTTAATCTGGGATGTCAGTGACTTTAATCAGCCTGGTTGAAACTACCATCAAAACATAATAATAATAATAATAATAATAATAATAATAATAATAATAATAATAA
>SSNP01000034.1:1717274-1734583 GCA_006937955.1 Pachypanchax playfairii
CATGAAAACAGAACTACACAGTGACATGCCTCTGCAGTGATGGTGGTTTCTGGCCTGTATTTGAAGTGGATTCAGTGCTGCAGAGGTTTAATGTGCAGAAACCATGAACATCACAACAAGTGAAAAAACAACACTTTCACAATAAAACGCTGATCATCTGGAGACATTTCTAAAATATTTCTAAAGAAAAAGCTGTGAAAATAAAAAAGTGTTGAGATGTTATATAGAAGATAAATGTTGGCAAATCAAACACAAACCAGGAGACCATAGTCTTCCTCACTGCTGCTAATATTTGGTCTGTAAACTGTAAAGTTCATCAAATTTCCACCAGAATCAAAAAGTCTGAATGTTTGTCTTGATTCTATCAAAGTAAAAGCTTCGTTATATATATAAATACTAACAATAACTAAAGTTTATTAATATGGTTTGTGTTACTTAAAACCTACGTGTAAAGTTCATGTTATTTTCTAACATTAATAATGAAATTGCATCATTGAGGTTGGAGGTCAGCACACTGATAACACTCCTCTCTCACTTCTCAGTCTGTGTTACACGGCAGGAACACGTTAGTTCGGTCTGTGTAACACGACGGGAACACGTTAGTTCGGTCTGTGTTACACGGCAGGAACACATCAGTTCGGTCTGTGTTACACGACGGGAACACGTTGGTTCGGTCTGTGTTACACGGCAGGAACACGTCAGTTCGGTCTGTGTTACACGACGGGAACACGTTAGTTCGGTCTGTGTTACACGACAGGAACACGTTAGTTCGGTCTGTGTAACACGACAGGAACACGTTAGTTTCAGTCTGTGTTACACGGCAGGAACACGTTAGTTCGGTCTGTGTTACACGGCAGGAACACGTTAGTTTCAGTCTGTGTTACACGGCAGGAACACATTAGTTCGGTCTGTGTTACACGGCAGGAACATGTTAGTTCGGTCTGTGTTACACGACGGGAACACGTTAGTTCGGTCTGTGTAACACGACAGGAACACGTTAGTTTCAGTCTGTGTTACACGGCAGGAACACGTTAGTTTCAGTCTGTGTAACACGACAGGAACACATTAGTTTCAGTCTGTGTAACACGACGGGAACACGTTAGTTTCAGTCTGTGTTACACGGCAGGAACACGTTAGTTCGGTCTGTGTAACACGGCAGGAACACGTTAGTTCGGTCTGTGTTACACGACGGGAACACGTTAGTTCGGTCTGTGTTACACGGCGGGAACACGTTAGTTCGGTCTGTGTAACACGGCGGGAACACGTTAGTTCGGTCTGTGTTACACGGCAGGAACACGTTAGTTTCAGTCTGTGTTACACGGCAGGAACACGTTAGTTCGGTCTGTGTTACACGGCAGGAACACGTTAGTTCGGTCTGTGTTACACGACGGGAACACGTTAGTTCGGTCTGTGTAACACGACAGGAACACGTTAGTTTCAGTCTGTGTTACACGGCAGGAACACGTTAGTTTCAGTCTGTGTAACACGACAGGAACACATTAGTTTCAGTCTGTGTAACACGACGGGAACACGTTAGTTTCAGTCTGTGTTACACGGCAGGAACACGTTAGTTCGGTCTGTGTAACACGGCAGGAACACGTTAGTTCGGTCTGTGTTACACGACGGGAACACGTTAGTTCGGTCTGTGTTACACGGCGGGAACACGTTAGTTCGGTCTGTGTTACACGGCAGGAACACGTTAGTTTCAGTCTGTGTTACACGGCAGGAACACGTTAGTTCGGTCTGTGTTACACGGCAGGAACACGTTAGTTTCAGTCTGTGTTACACGGCAGGAACACGTTAGTTCCGGTCTGTGTTACACGGCAGGAACACGTTAGTTCGGTCTGTGTTACACGGCGGGAACACGTTAGTTCGGTCTGTGTAACACGGCGGGAACACGTTAGTTCGGTCTGTGTTACACGGCAGGAACACGTTAGTTTCAGTCTGTGTTACACGGCAGGAACACGTTAGTTCGGTCTGTGTAACACGGCAGGAACACGTTAGTTCGGTCTGTGTTACACGACGGGAACACGTTAGTTCGGTCTGTGTTACACGGCAGGAACACGTTAGTTCGGTCTGTGTAACACGGCAGGAACACGTTAGTTCGGTCTGTGTTACACGGCAGGAACACGTTAGTTCGGTCTGTGTTACACGGCAGGAACACGTCAGTTCGGTCTGTGTTACACGGCAGGAACACGTTAGTTTCAGTCTGTGTTACACGGCAGGAACACGTTAGTTTCAGTCTGTGTTACACGGCAGGAACACGTTAGTTTCAGTCTGTGTAACACGGCAGGAACACGTTAGTTCGGTCTGTGTAACACGGCAGGAACACGTTAGTTCAGTCTGTGTTACACGGCGGGAACACGTTAGTTTCAGTCTGTGTTACACGGCAGGAACACGTCAGTTCGGTCTGTGTTACACGACAGGAACACGTTAGTTTCGGTCTGTGTTACACGGCAGGAACACGTTAGTTTCGGTCTGTGTTACACGGCAGGAACACGTCAGTTCGGTCTGTGTTACACGGCAGGAACACGTTAGTTTCAGTCTGTGTAACACGGCAGGAACACGTTAGTTCGGTCTGTGTTACACGGCAGGAACACGTTAGTTCGGTCTGTGTTACACGACGGGAACACGTTAGTTTCAGTCTGTGTAACACGAAGGGAACACGTTAGTTTCAGTCTGTGTTACACGGCAGGAACACGTTAGTTCGGTCTGTGTAACACGGCAGGAACACGTTAGTTCGGTCTGTGTTACACGGCGGGAACACGTTAGTTCGGTCTGTGTTACACGGCAGGAACACGTCAGTTCGGTCTGTGTTACACGACGGGAACACGTTAGTTTCAGTCTGTGTAACACGAAGGGAACACGTTAGTTCGGTCTGTGTAACACGAAGGGAACACGTTAGTTTCAGTCTGTGTTACACGGCAGGAACACGTTAGTTCGGTCTGTGTAACACGGCAGGAACACGTCAGTTCGGTCTGTGTTACACGGCAGGAACACGTTAGTTTCAGTCTGTGTTACACGGCAGGAACACGTTAGTTTCAGTCTGTGTTACACGGCAGGAACACGTTAGTTCGGTCTGTGTAACACGGCAGGAACACGTTAGTTCGGTCTGTGTTACACGACGGGAACACGTTAGTTCGGTCTGTGTTACACGGCGGGAACACGTTAGTTCGGTCTGTGTAACACGGCGGGAACACGTTAGTTCGGTCTGTGTTACACGGCAGGAACACGTTAGTTTCAGTCTGTGTTACACGGCAGGAACACGTTAGTTCGGTCTGTGTAACACGGCAGGAACACGTTAGTTCGGTCTGTGTTACACGACGGGAACACGTTAGTTCGGTCTGTGTTACACGGCGGGAACACGTTAGTTCGGTCTGTGTAACACGAAGGGAACACGTTAGTTTCAGTCTGTGTTACACGGCAGGAACACGTTAGTTCGGTCTGTGTTACACGGCAGGAACACGTTAGTTTCAGTCTTGTTACACGGCAGGAACACGTTAGTTCGGTCTGTGTTACACGGCAGGAACACGTTAGTTCGGTCTGTGTTACACGACGGGAACACGTTGGTTCGGTCTGTGTTACACGGCAGGAACACGTTAGTTCGGTCTGTGTTACACGGCAGGAACACGTCAGTTCGGTCTGTGTAACACGGCAGGAACACGTTAGTTCGGTCTGTGTTACACGACGGGAACACGTTAGTTCGGTCTGTGTTACACGGCAGGAACACGTTAGTTCCGGTCTGTGTTACACGGCAGGAACACGTTAGTTTCGGTCTGTGTTACACGGCAGGAACACGTTAGTTCGGTCTGTGTAACACGGCGGGAACACGTTAGTTCGGTCTGTGTAACACGGCGGGAACACGTTAGTTCGGTCTGTGTTACACGGCAGGAACACGTTAGTTTCAGTCTGTGTTACACGGCAGGAACACGTTAGTTCGGTCTGTGTTACACGGCAGGAACACGTTAGTTCGGTCTGTGTTACACGGCAGGAACACGTTAGTTCGGTCTGTGTTACACGGCAGGAACACGTCAGTTCGGTCTGTGTTACACGGCAGGAACACGTTAGTTTCAGTCTGTGTTTGAGTTGGTGAAATGAGTTTAAGGGTACAGGATGATTCTTGGTGTTTTTCTTCAGGGTTTGTAACGAGCAGGTCTGCAGCACCACTGAGTGTCAGAAGGTGCTGCTACCAAATGATTGTTGTTTCTAGTTGAGCTCATCAATCAGGTTTAATAACTGCAGAATGTAGATCAGTGTGTGAGTGATAACTTTTTATATGTTAGAATTATTTATAATTGTATGTCAGTTGCAGCTTTTTAATTGAATCAGTGCATTAATTGGTTTTGCTTGTCACCGTCCCCCCTTAACCAGTTTGTCTGGTCACATGGGACTCAGAGCAAAACAGAAAATAAACCCAAAAAAGAGAAGAAAAGAGAGAAAAAACTTCTTTAGCCACAGAGCAGCTGCTGTTTCTACTGCTGCCATTTGTGTTGCTTTTAAACAGTTTATTATGTATTCAAATGTATTGCAGTGTAAGCTTGAATCTGATCTATATAAAAATTAAACGTTTTACATATTTCTAGAATAAAAGAACCGATACTGGATGTTTGACCAGTTCCCAGAACCAGATGGACCCTGAAGACATCTGACAGAAAGCCTTTAAAAAAGAAACTAAATCTAATGTGAAACTCACAGTTTCCTGAAGATCATATGTAACATCACAATATTCATAATAAAATGTTGGTATTGTTTTGAAAGTTTACAGTTGGTTTGAAAACACATCATGTGATTTATTCTTCTGTTAATCCTGATGTGTGTTTGTGAAGTTCACTGGGACTTCTCAGTTGGACAAAGTCCAAAACCCTCAGAATACATTTGATTCTGTTGGGAAAATGTTTAAATGACGTTGTTTTCTTGTTAAATTCTTTTCTTCAGATTCAGAACTCAGACTTGGCGCTCAGAGAACTCTCGTGCGTTCCCTTTATCTCTCCGCTGGTGGCTCCGGACATTCCTGCCTTTTCTTTACAAAACAACCTCCTCAGTGTGCTGCGGAATTTCTCTGCTCCGAACAGGTAGACCAGAGGGTCCATAGCACCATTCAGGCAGGTGAGGGAGGAGGTGAGGCGATTAGCCATGCTCAGGGCTCTCCGGGTTTGGCAGGAAACATCTGGTTGGTTGTAACCAAGAATAAAAGTGGCTCTGCTCAGGTGATACGGCAGGAAACAGACCACATAGATGAGCATGACCACACCGATGGTGCGAAGGGCCTTGAGCTTCAGAGCAGGTTCCAGCCTTGAGCCTCGATGCAGACTGTGAATGATCAACAGGTAACAGGACAGGGTGGTGAGGAACGGTGGCGTGAAGGCCACAACCAGGGAAATCAGCGCGTTGCGTGAGGCCTTCTCTCGGTACAGCTGCAGACACACTGTCATGTTGTTCATCTGGGAAGTCTGATGGGTGAGTAGCAGCGGTGCCATGGAGACCAGAACCAGGACCCATAAAGAGAAGCTGATGATGTGAGCGTAGCGAGAATGGCGGACCTTCATTGATCTGACGGCGTGAACCACAGCCAGGTAGCGATCCCCCGCCACGCAGGCCAGGAAGTACAGGCTGGCATACATGTTGACATAAAACAAGAAGCCCACCACCCTGCAGGGGACCTCCCCCAGGGGCCAGTGACCTCCAGTGAAGTGATAAACAGCTCGGAGAGGGAGGATGATCACGTATGATAGATCTGCCACAGCCAGATGAATCAGGAAGACATTTGCAGGAGAGGAAACTCCCCGCTGACGAGAGAAGATCCACAGAGCCAAACCGTTACCACCCAGTGCCAGAATGAAAACCAGGATGTAGAAACATCCAAACAACTGGTCTTCAACTGTTGTTTCTGCCGCTGCGCAGCTCTCTGAGGACTGGTTGGAGAGAAGGAGGGGGTCTTCTATCTTAGCAGACTCCATCTTGGTCCCTGAGGACACAGAGACACAGTTTAATAGAATATTCAGCTTATAGTTTTACAAAATACACATAAAATGTGAATGTTAGCAAAACAGAAGACAAGTGATTTAAACACTGGAGTCCTCTGGTTTCTCACCTGAACTTGAGACAAGAACTTTGGATTTAAAGCTACAATATGTAAGAATTAGACCTTGTTGTCAAATCCGAGTCCTGCAGTTCATGTAGAAAAAACCCATCTGTTCTCAGCCCCTCCCCTCCCTGATGTTTCTGTTGGGTTGCCAGTTCTGATGTTGATCCTCATTTATTTTCTCTTGTATTTGTTCGGCGTTGAGTTTTCCTAGTGCGTTTGAACGCCCCATCACGTGCAGCTGATCAGTAGGAAGGATGTGGTGGTTTCTTACTTTTTACTGCTGCTTGTGTTGAAGACTTGGCAGCCTTGCAGACTCACATGTGATTCGTTATGGAACCAGGAAGTCTGGACGTATAAATAATGATTCTGGTCTGGACCAGAAACTAGAGACCACCCAGCTGACTGAGATCCAGATCTGTTTCAATGTGACTTTATATTCAACATCGATGAGACATTAAACTGTTGTGTGAGTATTTACCTGTAACATTATTACATACTACACCTCTAAATAAATGTCCTTTGCAATAATTCTGATGGTAAACTAGCTCGGTGACAGGAAACCATACCGACCCGACCCTGTTAAAACACACAGTACCAACAACAAGCTGGGAGAGTGAAGTGTTACACTGCCAGTTTTACAAAGTTACAATAGACGTCAGTGTCCCTGGGTAATGAGGCAACGTTCTCAAAGAACATAATTGCTTCATTTTGACCATTAGACTTCCTCCGTTCAGTCCAGGAAGTCAGACAGAGCCATTAGATCTTTTGTCTGTGCGGCTCAGCTGAGCCAGCACCCCCCCCCATCAAGAAGATCAAAAAATCTTGAACAAAAACAAAAGCACTGGAACCAGTTAGCAGTTAGTTTCTATCTATTGATCCTTATAACCAGACCTAACCCTAACCCATCTGTTTACATCTTTGACTAGTCTCTTTAAATCTGTCACATTATAATATACACTCACCGGCCACTTTATTAGGTACACCTGGCTAGTAACTGGTTGGACCCCCTTTTGCCTTCAGAACTGCCTCAATTCTTCGTGGCATATATTCAACAAGCTGCTGGAAGCATTCCTCAGAGAGTTTGGTCCATATTGACATGATGGCATCACACAGTTGGCGCAGATTTGTCAGCTGCACATCCATGATGCGAATCTCCCGTACCACATCCCAAAGATGCTCTATTGGATTGAGATCTGGTGACTGTGGAGGCCATTTGAGTACAGTGAACCCATTGTCATGTTCAAGAAACCAGTCCGAGATGATTCCAGCTTTATGACATGGCGCATTATCCTGCTGAAAGTAGCCAACAGAAGTTGGGTACATTGTGGTCATAAAGGGATGGACATGGTCAGCAACAATACTCAGGTAGGCTGTGGCGTTGTAACGATGCTCAATTGGTACCAAGGGGCCCAAAGAGTGCCAAGAAAATATTCCCCACACCATTACACCACCACCACCAGCCTGAACCGTTGATACAAGGCAGGATGGATCCATGCTTTCATGTTGTTGACGCCAAATTCTGACCCTACCATCCGAATGTCGCAGCAGAAATCGAGACTCATCAGACCAGGCAACGTTTTTCCATCTTCTATTGTCCAATTTCGATGAGCTTGTGCAAATTGTAGCCTCAGTTTCCTGTTCTTAGCTGAAAGGAGTGGCACCCGGCGTGGTCTTCTGCTGCTGTAGCCCATCTGCCTCAAAGTTGGACGTACTGTGCGTTCAGAGATGCTCTTCTGCCTACCTTGGTTGTAACGAGTGGTTATTTGAGTCACTGTTGCCTTTCTATCAGCTCGAACCAGTCTGGCCATTCTCCTCTGACCTCTGGCATCAACAAGGCATTTCCGCCCACAGAACTGCCGCTCACTGGATATTTTTTCTTTTTCGGACTATTCTCTGTAAACCCTAGAGATGGTTGTGCGTGAAAATCCCAGCAGATCAGCAGTTTCTGAAAGTTCAAAGTCACTCAAATCACCTTTCTTCCCCATACTGATGCTCGGTTTGAACTGCAGGAGATTGTCTTGACCATGTGTACATGCCTAAATGCACTGAGTTGCCGCCATGTGATTGGCTGATTAGAAATTAAGTGTTAACGAGCAGTTGGAAAGGTGTACCTAATAAAGTGGCCGGTGAGTGTATATATGATGTGTTACACATCTAGATTAGATCAGACTGGTCCTGTTGATCTGGTCTAGATCAGACTGGTGCTGTTAATCTGGTCTAGATCAGACTGGTGCTGTTAATCTGGTCTAGATTAGATCAGACTGGTCCTGTTGATCTGGTCTAGATCACACTGGTGCTGTTAATCTGGTATAGATCAGACTGGTGCTGTTAATCTGGTCTAGATCAGACTGGTGCTGTTAATCTGGTCTAGATGAGATCAGACTGGTCCTGTTGATCTGGTCTAGATTAGATCAGACTGGTCCTGTTAATCGGGTCTAGATTAGATCAGACTGGTCCTGTTAATCTGGTCTAGATCAGACTGGTGCTGTTAATCTGGTCTAGATCAGACTGGTCCTGTTGATCTGGTCTAGATGAGATCAGACTGGTCCTGTTGATCTGGTCTAGATGAGATCAGACTGGTCTGTTGATCTGGTCTAGATTAGATCAGACTGGTCCTGTTGATCTGGTTCAGATGATATTAGACTGGTCCTGTTGATCTGGTCTAGATGAGATCAGACTGGTCCTGTTGATCTGGTCTAGATTAGATCAGACTGGTCCTGTTGATCTGGTTCAGATGATATTAGACTGGTCCTGTTGATCTGGTCTAGATGAGATCAGACTGGTCATGTTGATCTGGTCTAGATGAGATCAGACCAGTCCTGTTAATCTGGTCTAGATCAGACTGGTCCTGTTGATCTGGTCTAGATGAGATCAGACTGGTCCTGTTAATCTGGTCTAGATCAGACTGGTCCTGTTGATCTGGTCTAGATGAGATCAGACTGGTCCTGTTGATCTGGTTCAGATGATATTAGACTGGTCCTGTTGATCTGGTCTAGATGAGATAAGACTGGTCCTGTTGATCTGGTCTAGATGAGATCAGACTGGTCCTGTTGATCTGGTCTAGATTAGATCAGACTGGTCCTGTTGATCTGGTTCAGATGATATTAGACTGGTCCTGTTGATCTGGTCTAGATGAGATCAGACTGGTCCTGTTGATCTGGTCTAGATGAGATCAGACTGGTCATGTTGATCTGGTCTAGATGAGATAAAACTGGTCCTGTTGATCTGGTCTAGATGAGATCAGACTGGTCCTGTTGATCTGGTCTAGATGAGATCAGACTGGTCCTGTTGATCTGGTCTAGATGAAATCAGACTGGTCCTGTTGATCTGGTCTAGATGAGATAAGACTGGTCCTGTTGATCTGGTCTAGATGAGATCAGACTGGTCCTGTTGATCTGGTTCAGATGATATTAGACTGGTCCTGTTGATCTGGTCTAGATGAGATCAGACTGGTCCTGTTGATCTGGTCTAGATGAGATCAGACCGGTCCTGTTGATCTGGTCTAGATGAGATCAGACTGGTCCTGTTGATCTGGTCTAGATTAGATCAGACTGGTCCTGTTGATCTGGTTCAGATGATATTAGACTGGTCCTGTTGATCTGGTCTAGATGAGATCAGACTGGTCCTGTTGATCTGGTCTAGATGAGATCAGACTGGTCCTGTTAATCTGGTCTAGATCAGACTGGTCCTGTTGATCTGGTCTAGATGAGATCAGACTGGTCCTGTTATTCTGGTCTAGATCAGACTGGTCCTGTTGATCTGGTCTAGATGAGATCAGACTGGTCCTGTTAATCTGGTCTAGATCAGACTGGTCCTGTTGATCTGGTCTAGATGAGATCAGACTGGTCCTGTTGATCTGGTCTAGATGATATTAGACTGGTCCTGTTTATCTGGTCTAGATGAGATCAGACTGGTCCTGCTGATCTGGTCTAGATGAGATCAGACTGGTCCTGTTAATCTGGTCTAGATCAGACTGGTCCTGTTGATCTGGTCTAGATGAGATCAGACTGGTCATGTTGATCTGGTCTAGATGAGATCAGACCAGTCCTGTTGATCTGGTCTAGATGAGATCAGACTGGTCCTGTTGATCTGGTCTAGATGAGATCAGACTGGTCCTGTTGATCTGGTCTAGATGAGATCAGACTGGTCCTGTTAATCTGGTCTAGATCAGACTGGTCCTGTTGATCTGGTCTAGATGAGATCAGACTGGTCCTGTTGATCTGGTTCAGATGATATTAGACTGGTCCTGTTGATCTGGTCTAGATGAGATCAGACTGGTCATGTTGATCTGGTCTAGATGAGATCAGACCAGTCCTGTTGATCTGGTCTAGATCAGACTGGTCCTGTTGATCTGGTCTAGATGAGATCAGACTGGTCCTGTTGATCTGGGCTAGATTAGATCAGACTGGTCCTGTTGATCTGGTCTAGATTAGATCAGACTGGTCCTGTTGATCTGGTTCAGATGATATTAGACTGGTCCTGTTGATCTGGTCTAGATGAGATCAGACTGGTCCTGTTAATCTGGTCGAAATCAGACTGGTCCTGTTGATCTGGTCTAGATGAGATCAGACTGGTCCCGTTGATCTGGCTTAGATGAGATCAGACTGGTCCTGTTGATCTGGTCTAGATGAGATCAGACTGGTCTGTTGATCTGGTCTAGATTAGATCAGACCAGTCCTGTTGATCTGGTCTAGGTCTAGATCAGACTGGTCCTGTTGATCTGGTCTAGATGAGATCAGACTGGTCCTGTTATTCTGGTCTAGATCAGACTGTTCCTGTTGATCTGGTCTAGATGAGATCAGACTGGTCCTGTTAATCTGGTCTAGATCAGACTGGTCCTGTTGATCTGGTCTAGATGAGATCAGACTGGTCCTGTTGATCTGGTTCAGATGATATTAGACTGGTCCTGTTGATCTGGTCTAGATGAGATCAGACTGGTCATGTTGATCTGGTCTAGATGAGATAAAACTGGTCCTGTTGATCTGGTCTAGATGAGATCAGACTGGTCCTGTTGATCTGGTTCAGATGATATTAGACTGGTCCTGTTGATCTGGTCTAGATGAGATAAGACTGGTCCTGTTGATCTGGTCTAGATGAGAACAGACTGGTCATGTTGATCTGGTCTAGATGAGATAAAACTGGTCCTTTTGATCTGGTCTGGATGAGATCAGACTGGTCCTGTTGATCTGGTCTAGATGAGATCAGACTGGTCCTGTTGATCTGGTTCAGATGATATTAGACTGGTCCTGTTGATCTGGTCTAGATGAGATCAGACTGGTCCTGTTGATCTGGTTCAGATGATATTAGACTTGTCCTGTTGATCTGGTCTAGATGAGATTAGACTGGTTCTGTTGATCTGGTCTAGACGAAATCAGACTGGTCTGGTGATCTGGTCTAGATTAGATCAGACTGGTCCTGTTAATCTGGTTCAGATGATATTAGACTGGTCCTGTTGATCTGGTCTAGATGAGATCAGACTGGTCCTGTTGATCTGGTCTAGATGAGATCAGACTGGTCCTGTTGATCTGGTCTAGATGAGATCAGACTGGTCCTGTTGATCTGGTCTAGATGAGATCAGACTGGTCCTGTTGATCTGGTCTAGACGAAATCAGACTGGTCTGTTGATCTGGTCTAGATTAGATCAGACTGGTCCTGTTGATCTGGTTCAGATGATATTAGACTGGTCCTGTTGATCTGGTCTAGATGAGATCAGACTGGTCCTGTTGATCTGGTCTAGATTAGATCAGACTGGTCCTGTTGATCTGGTCTAGACGAAATCAGACTGGTCTGTTGATCTGGTCTAGATTAGATCAGACTGGTTCTGTTGATCTGGTTCAGATGATATTAGACTGGTCATGTTGATCTGGTCTAGATGAGATCAGACCAGTCCTGTTGATCTGGTCTAGATGAGATCAGACTGGTCCTGTTGATCTGGTCTAGATGAGATCAGACTGGTCCTGTTAATCTGGTCTAGATCAGACTGGTCCTGTTGAGCTGGTCTAGATGAGATCAGACTGGTCCTGTTGATCTGGTTCAGATGATATTAGACTGGTCCTGTTGATCTGGTCTAGATGAGATCAGACTGGTCATGTTGATCTGGTCTAGATGAGATCAGACTGGTCCTGTTGATCTGGTCTAGATGAAATAAGACTGGTCCTGTTGATCTGGTCTAGATGAGATCAGACTGGTCCTGTTGATCTGGTCTAGATGAGATCAGACTGGTCCTGTTAATCTGGTCTAGATCAGACTGGTCCTGTTGATCTGGTCTAGATGAGATCAGACTGGTCCTGTTGATCTGGTCTAGATGAGATAAAACTGGTCCTGTTGATCTGGTCTAGATGAGATCAGACTGGTCCTGTTGATCTGGTCTAGATTAGATCAGACTGGTCCTGTTGATCTGGTTCAGATGATATTAGACTGGTCCTGTTGATCTGGTCTAGATGAGATCAGACTGGTCATGTTGATCTGGTCTAGATGAGATAAAACTGGTCCTGTTGATCTGGTCTAGATGAGATCAGACTGGTCCTGTTGATCTGGTCTAGATTAGATCAGACTGGTCCTGTTGATCTGGTTCAGATGATATTAGACTGGTCCTGTTGATCTGGTCTAGATGAGATCAGACCGGTCCTGTTGATCTGGTCTAGATGAGATCAGACTGGTCCTGTTAATCTGGTCTAGATCAGACTGGTCCTGTTGATCTGGTCTAGATGAGATCAGACTGGTCCTGTTAATCTGGTCTAGATCAGATAAGACTGGTCCTGTTGATCTGGTCTAGATGAGATCAGACTGGTCCTGTTGATCTGGTCTAGATGAGATCAGACTGGTCCTGTTGATCTGGTCTAGATGAGATCAGACTGGTCCTGTTGATCTGGTCTAGATTAGATCAGACTGGTCCTGTTGATCTGGTTCAGATGATATTAGACTGGTCCTGTTGATCTGGTCTAGATGAGATCAGACTGGTCCTGTTGATCTGGTTCAGATGATATTAGACTGGTCCTGTTGATCTGGTCTAGATGAGATCAGACTGGTCCTGTTGATCTGGTCTAGATGAGATCAGACTGGTCCTGTTGATCTGGTCTAGATCAGACTGGTACTGTTGATCTGGTCTAGATGAGGTCAGACTGGTCCTGTTGATCTGGTCTAAATTAGATCAGACTGGTCCTGTTGATCTGGTCTAGATTAGATCAGACTGGTCCTGTTGATCTGGTTCAGATGATATTAGACTGGTCCTGTTGATCTGGTCTAGATGAGATCAGACTGGTCCTGTTGATCTGGTCTAGATGAAATAAGAGTGGTCCTGTTGATCTGGTCTAGATGAGATCAGACTGGTCCTGTTGATCTGGTCTAGATGAGATAAGACTGGTCCTGTTGATCTGGTCTAGATTAGATCAGACTGGTCCTGTTGATCTGGTCTAGATTAGATCAGACTGGTCCTGTTGATCTGGTCTAGATTAGATCAGACTGGTCCTGTTGATCTGGTCTAGATGAGATAAGACTGGTCCTGTTGATCTGGTCTAGATTAGATCAGACTGGTCCTGTTAATCTGGTTCAGATGATATTAGACTGGTCCTGTTGATCTGGTCTAGATGCGATCAGACTGGTCCTGTTGATCTGGTATAGATTAGATCAGACTAGTCCTGTAGATCTGGTCTAAATTAGATCAGACTGGTCCTGTTGATCTGGTCTAGATGAGATCAGACTGGTCCTGTTGATCTGGTCTAGATGAGATAAGACTGGTCCTGTTGATCTGGTCTAGATTAGATCAGACTGGTCCTGTTAATCTGGTTCAGATGATATTAGACTGGTCCTGTTGATCTGGTCTAGATGAGATAAGACTGGTCCTGTTGATCTGGTCTAGATGAGATCAGACTGGTCCTGTTGATCTGGTCTAGATGAGATCAGACCAGTCCTGTTGATCTGGTCTAGATGAGATCAGACTGGTCCTGTTGATCTGGTCTAGATGAGATCAGACTGGTCCTGTTAATCTGGTCTAGATCAGACTGGTCCTGTTGATCTGGTCTAGATTAGATCAGACTGGTCCTGTTGATCTGGTTCAGATGATATTAGACTGGTCCTGTTGATCTGGTCTAGATGAGATCAGACTGGTCATGTTGATCTGGTCTAGATGAGATCAGACCAGTCCTGTTAATCTGGTCTAGATCAGACTGGTCCTGTTAATCTGGTCTAGATCAGACTGGTCCTGTTGATCTGGTCTAGATGAGATCAGACTGGTCCTGTTAATCTGGTCTAGATCAGACTGGTCCTGTTGATCTGGTCTAGATGAGATCAGACTGGTCCTGTTAATCTGGTTCAGATGATATTAGACTGGTCCTGTTGATCTGGTCTAGATGAGATCAGACTGGTCCTGTTGATCTGGTCTAGATTAGATCAGACTGTTCCTGTTGATCTGGTTCAGATGATATTAGACTCGTCCTGTTGATCTGGTCTAGATGAGATAAGACTGGTCCTGTTGATCTGGTCTAGATGAGATCAGACTGGTCCTGTTGATCTGGTCTAGATGAAATCAGACTGGTCCTGTTGATCTGGTCTAGATGAGATCAGACTGGTCCTGTTGATCTGGTCTAGATGAGATCAGACTGGTCCTGTTGATCTGGTCTAGACGAAATCAGACTGGTCTGTTGATCTGGTCTAGATTAGATCAGACTGGTCATCTTGATCTGGTCTAGATGAGATAAAACTGGTCCTTTTGATCTGGTCTGGATGAGATCAGACTGGTCCTGTTGATCTGGTCTAGATGAGATCAGACTGGTCCTGTTAATCTGGTCGAGATCAGACTGGTCATGTTGATCTGGTCTAGATGAGATAAAACTGGTCCTGTTGATCTGGTCTAGATGAGATCAGACTGGTCCTGTTGATCTGGTTCAGATGATATTAGACTGGTCCTGTTGATCTGGTCTAGATGAGATAAGACTGGTCCTGTTGATCTGGTCTAGATGAGATCAGACTGGTCCTGTTGATCTGGTCTAGATGAGATCAGACTGGTCCTGTTAATCTGGTCTAGATCAGACTGGTCCTGTTGATCTGGTCTAGATGAGATCAGACTGGTCCTGTTAATCTGGTTCAGATGATATTAGACTGGTCCTGTTGATCTGGTCTAAATGAGATCAGACTGGTCCTGTTGATCTGGTCTAGATTAGATCAGACTGGTCATGTTGATCTGGTCTAGATGAGATCAGACTGGTCCTGTTGATCTGGTCTAGATCAGACTGGTCCTGTTGATCTGGTCTAGATGAGATCAGACTGGTCATGATGATCTGGTCTAGATGAAATAAGAGTGGTCCTGTTGATCTGGTCTAGATGAGATCAGACTGGTCCTGTTAATCTGGTCTAGATCAGACTGGTCCTGTTGATCTGGTCTAGATGAGATCAGACTGGTCCTGTTGATCTGGTCTAGACGAAATCAGACTGGTCTGTTGATCTGGTCTAGATGAGATCAGACTGGTCCTGTTGATCTGGTTCAGATGATATTAGACTGGTCCTGTTGATCTGGTCTAGATGAGATAAGACTGGTCCTGTTGATCTGGTCTAGATGAGATCAGACTGGTCCTGTTAATCTGGTCTAGATCAGACTGGTCCTGTTGATCTGGTCTAGATGAGATCAGACTGGTCCTGTTGATCTGGTCTAGACGAAATCAGACTGGTCTGTTGATCTGGTCTAGATTAGATCAGACTGGTCCTGTTGATCTGGCCTAGATGAGATCAGACTGGTCCTGTTAATCTGGTCTAGATAAGACTGGTCGTGTTGATCTGGTCTAGATGAGATGAGACTGGTCATGTTGATCTGGTCTAGATTAGATCAGACTGGTCCTGTTAATCTGGTTCAGATGATATTAGACTGGTCCTGTTGATCTGGTCTAGATGAAATAAGACTGGTCCTGTTGATCTGGTCTAGATGAGATCTGACTGGTCCTGTTGATCTGGTCTAGATGATATAAGACTGGTCCTGTTGATCTGGTCTAGATGAGATCAGACTGGTCCTGTTAATCTGGTCTAGATCAGACTGGTCCTGTTGATCTGGTCTAGATGAGATCAGACTGGTCCTGTTGATCTGGTCTAGATGAGATCAGACTGGTCATGTTGATCTGGTCTAGATGAGATAAAACTGGTCCTGTTGATCTGGTCTAGATGAGATCAGACCAGTCCTGTTAATCTGGTCTAGATCAGACTGGTCCTGTTGATCTGGTCTAGATGAGATCAGACTGGTCCTGTTGATCTGGTCTAGATTAGATCAGACTGGTCTTGTTAATCTGGTTCAGATGATATTAGACTGGTCCTGTTAATCTGGTCTAGATCAGACTGGTCCTGTTGATCTGGTCTAGATGAGATCAGACTGGTCCTGTTAATCTGGTCTAGATCAGACTGGTCCTGTTGATCTGGTCTAGATGAGATCAGACTGGTCCTGTTGATCTGGTCTAGATGAGATAAGACTGGTCCTGTTGATCTGGTCTAGATGAGATCAGACTGGTCCTGTTGATCTGGTTCAGATGAGATTAGACTGGTCCTGTTGAGCTGGTATAGATGAATCAGACTGGTCTGTTGATCTGGTCTAGATTAGATCAGACTGGTCCTGTTAATCTGGTTCAGATGATATTAGACTGGTCCTGTTGATCTGGTCTAGATGAGATAAGACTGGTCCTGTTGATCTGGTCTAGATGAGATCAGACTGGTCCTGTTGATCTGGTCTAGATGAGATCAGACTGGTCCTGTTAATCTGGTCTAGATCAGACTGGTCCTGTTGATCTGGTCTAGATTAGATCAGACTGGTCTTGTTAATCTGGTTCAGATGATATTAGACTGGTCCTGTTGATCTGGTTCAGATGATATTAGACTGGTCCTGTTGATCTGGTCTAGATGAGATAAGACTGGTCCTGTTGATCTGGTCTAAATTAGATCAGACTGGTCCTGTTGATCTGGTCTAGATGAGATCAGACTGGTCCTGTTGATCTGGTCTAGATTAGATCAGACTGGTCCTGTTAATCTGGTTCAGATGATATTAGACTGGTCCTGTTGATCTGGTCTAGATGAGATAAGACTGGTCCTGTTGATCTGGTCTAGATGAGATCAGACTGGTCCTGTTGATCTGGTCTAGATTAGATCAGACTGGTCCTGTTGATCTTGTTCAGATGATATTAGACTGGTCCTGTTGATCTGGTCTAGATGAGATCAGACCTGTCTTGTTGATCTGGTCTAGATTAGATCAGAC
>SSNP01000034.1:1734634-1752134 GCA_006937955.1 Pachypanchax playfairii
TCGTGTTGGTCTGGACGAGTCAGACTGGTCCTGTTGATCTGGTCTAGATGAGATCAGACTGGTCCTGTTGATCTGGTCTAGATGAAATAAGACTGGTCCTGTTGATCTGGTCTAGATGAGATCAGACTGGTCCTGTTGATCTGGTCTAGATGAGATCAGACTGGTCCTGTTGATCTGGTCTAGATGAGATCAGACTGGTTATGTTGATCTGGTCTAGATGAGATCAGACTGGTCCTGTTAATCTGGTCGAGATCAGACTGGTCCTGTTGATCTGGTCTAGATGAGATCAGACTGGTCCTGTTGATCTGGTCTAGATTAGATCAGACCAGTCCTGTTAATCTGGTCTAGATCAGACTGGTCCTGTTGATCTGGTCTAGATGAGATCAGACTGGTCCTGTTGATCTGGTCTAGATTAGATCAGACTGGTCCTGTTGATCTGGTTCAGAGATATTAGACTGGTCCTGTTGATCTGGTCTAGATTAGATCAAACTGGTCCTGTTGATCTGGTTCAGATGATATTAGACTGGTCCTGTTGATCTGGTCTAGATGAGATCAGACTGGTCCTGTTGATCTGGTCTAGATGAGATCAGACTGGTCCTGTTGATCTGGTCTAGATGAAATCAGACTGGTCTGTTGATCTGGTCTAGATGAGATCAGACTGGTCATGTTGATCTGGTCTAGATGAGATCAGACCAGTCCTGTTGATCTGGTCTAGATGAGATCAGACTGGTCCTGTTGATCTGGTCTAGATGAGATCAGACTGGTCCTGTTGATCTGGTTCAGATGATATTAGACTGGTCCTGTTGATCTGGTCTAGATGAGATCAGACTGGTCATGTTGATCTGGTCTAGATGAGATAAAACTGGTCCTTTTGATCTGGTCTGGATGAGATCAGACTGGTCCTGTTGATCTGGTCTAGATGAGATCAGACTGGTCCTGTTGATCTGGTTCAGATGATATTAGACTGGTCCTGTTGATCTGGTCTAGATGAGATCAGACTGGTCCTGTTGATCTGGTCTAGATGAGATCAGACTGGTCCTGTTGATCTGGTCTAGATTAGATCAGACTGGTCCTGTTGATCTGGTTCAGATGATATTAGACTGGTCCTGTTGATCTGGTCTAGATGAGATAAGACTGGTCCTGTTGATCTGGTCTAGATGAGATCAGACTGGTCATGTTGATCTGGTCTAGATGAGATCAGACTGGTCCTGTTGATCTGGTCTAGATTAGATCAGACTGGTCCTGTTGATCTGGTTCAGATGATATTAGACTGGTCCTGTTGATCTGGTCTAGATGAGATCAGACTGGTCCTGTTGATCTGGTCTAAATTAGATCAGACTGGTACTGTTGATCTGGTCTAGATGAGATCAGACTGGTCCTGTTGATCTGGTCTAGATTAGATCAGACTGGTCCTGTTAATCTGGTTCAGATGATATTAGACTGGTCCTGTTGATCTGGTCTAGATGAGATAAGACTGGTCCTGTTGATCTGGTCTAGATGAGATCAGACTGGTCATGTTGATCTGGTCTAGATGAGATAAGACTGGTCCTGTTGATCTGGTCTGGATGAGATCAGACTGGTCCTGTTGATCTGGTCTAGATGAGATCAGACTGGTCCTGTTGATCTGGTTCAGATGATATTAGACTGGTCCTGTTGATCTGGTCTAGATGAGATCAGACTGGTCCTGTTGATCTGGTCTAGATGAGATAAGACTGGTCCTGTTGATCTGGTCTAGATGAGATCAGACTGGTCCTGTTGATCTGGTCTAGATTAGATCAGACTGGTCCTGTAGATCTGGTCTAAATTAGATCAGACTGGTACTGTTGATCTGGTCTAGATGAGGTCAGACTGGTCCTGTTGATCTGGTCTAGATTAGATCAGACTGGTCCTGTTGATCTGGTTCAGATGATATTAGACTGGTCCTGTTGATCTGGTCTAGATGAGATCAGACTGGTCATGTTGATCTGGTCTAGATGAGATCAGACCAGTCCTGTTAATCTGGTCTAGATCAGACTGGTCCTGTTGATCTGGTCTAGATGAGATCAGACTGGTCCTGTTGATCTGGTCTAGATGAGATCAGACTGGTCCTGTTGATCTGGTCTAGATTAGATCAGACTGGTCCTGTTGATCTGGTTCAGATGATATTAGACTGGTCCTGTTGATCTGGTCTAGATGAGATCAGACTGGTCCTGTTGATCTGGTCTAGATTATATCAGACTGCTCCTGTTGATCTGGTCTAGATGAGATCAGACTGGTCCTGTTGATCTGGTCTAGATGAGATCAGACCAGTCCTGTTAATCTGGTCTAGATCAGACTGGTCCTGTTGATCTGGTCTAGATGAGATCAGACTGGTCCTGTTGATCTGGTCTAGATCAGACTGGTCCTGTTGATCTGGTCTAGATTAGATCAGACTGGTCCTGTTGATCTGGTCTAGATGAGATCAGACTGGTCCTGTTGATCTGGTCTAGATGAGATCAGACTGGTCCTGTTGATCTGGTTCAGATGATATTAGACTGGTCCTGTTGATCTGGTCTAGATGAGATCAGACTGGTCCTGTTGATCTGGTCTAGATGAGATCAGACTGGTCCTGTTGATCTGGTCTAAATTAGATCAGACTGGTACTGTTGATCTGGTCTAGATGAGATCAGACTGGTCCTGTTGATCTGGTCTAGATCAGACTGGTCCTGTTGATCTGGTCTAGATTAGATCAGACTGGTCCTGTTGATCTGGTCTAGATTAGATCAGACTGGTCCTGTTGATCTGGTCTAGATGAGATCAGACTGGTCCTTTTGATCTGGTCTAGATTAGATCAGACTGGTCCTGTAGATCTGGTTCAGATGATATTAGACTGGTCCTGTTGATCTGGTCTAGATGAGATAAGACTTGTCCTGTTGATCTGGTCTAGATGAGATCAGACTGGTCATGTTGATCTGGTCTAGATGAGATAAAACTGGTCCTGTTGTTCTGGTCTAGATTAGATCAGACTGGTCCTGTTGATCTGGTCTAGATTAGATCAGACTGGTCCTGTTGATCTGGTCTAGATGAGATCAGACCAGTCCTGTTAATCTGGTCTAGATCAGACTGGTCCTGTTGATCTGGTCTAGATGAGATCAGACTGGTCCTGTTAATCTGGTTCAGATGATATTAGACTGGTCCTGTTGATCTGGTCTAGATGAGATAAGACTGGTCCTGTTGATCTGGTCTAGATGAGATCAGACTGGTCATGTTGATCTGGTCTAGATGAGATAAAACTGGTCCTTTTGATCTGGTCTGGATGAGATCAGGCTGGTCATGTTGATCTGGTCTAGATGAGATCAGACTGGTCCTGTTGATCTGGTCTAGATGAGATAAGACTGGTCCTGTTGATCTGGTCTAGATTAGATCAGACTGGTCCTGTGGATCTGGTCTAGATTAGATCAGACTGGTCCTGTTGATCTGGTCTAGATTAGATCAGACTGGTACTGTTGATCTGGTCTAGATGAGGTCAGACTGGTCCTGTTGATCTGTTCTAGATGAGATCAGACTGGTCCTGTTGTTCTGGTCTAGATGAGATCAGACTGGTCCTGTTGATCTGGTTCAGATGATATTAGACTGGTCCTGTTGATCTGGTCTAGATTAGATCAGACTGGTCCTGTTGATCTGGTCTAGATTAGATCAGACTGGTCCTGTTGATCTGGTCTAGATGAGATCAGACCAGTCCTGTTAATCTGGTCTAGATCAGACTGGTCCTGTTGTCTGGTCTAGATGAGATCAGACTGGTCCTGTTGATCTGGTCTAGATTAGATCAGACTGGTCCTGTTGATCTGGTTCAGATGATATTAGACTGGTCCTGTTGATCTGGTCTAGATGAGATCAGACTGGTCCTGTTGATCTGGTCTAGATGAAATCAGACTGGTCCTGTTGATCTGGTCTAGATGAGATCAGACTGGTCCTGTTGATCTGGTCTAGATTAGATCAGACTGGTCCTGTTGATCTGGTTCAGATGATATTAGACTGGTCCTGTTGATCTGGTCTAGATGAGATCAGACTGGTCCTGTTGATCTGGTCTAGATGAGATAAGACTGGTCCTGTTGATCTGGTCTAGATTAGATCAGACTGGTCCTGTTAATCTGGTTCAGATGATATTAGACTGGTCCTGTTGATCTGGTCTAGATGAGATCAGACTGGTCCTGTTGATCTGGTCTAGATGAGATAAGACTGGTCCTGTTGATCTGGTCTAGATTAGATCAGACTGGTCCTGTTGATCTGGTCTAGATTAGATCAGACTGGTCCTGTTGATCTGGTTCAGATGATATTAGACTGGTCCTGTTGATCTGGTCTAGATGAGATCAGACTGGTCCTGTTGATCTGGTCTAGATGAGATCAGACTGGTCCTGTTGATCTGGTCTAGATTAGATCAGACTGGTCCTGTTTATTGGTTCAGATGATATTAGACTGGTCCTGTTGATCTGGTCTAGATGAGATAAGACTGGTCCTGTTGATCTGGTCTAGATTAGATCAGACTGGTCCTGTTGATCTGGTTTAGATGATATTAGACTGGTCCTGTTGATCTGGTCTAGATGAGATCAGACTGGTCCTGTTGATCTGGTCTAGATGAGATCAGACTGGTCCTGTTGATCTGGTCTAGATTAGATCAGACTGGTCCTGTTAATCTGGTTCAGATGATATTAGACTGGTCCTGTTGATCTGGTCTAGATGAGATAAGACTGGTCCTGTTGATCTGGTCTAGATGAGATCAGACTGGTCATGTTGATCTGGTCTAGATGAGATAAGACTGGTCCTGTTGATCTGGTCTGGATGAGATCAGACTGGTCCTGTTGATCTGGTCTAGATGAGATCAGACTGGTCCTGTTGATCTGGTTCAGATGATATTAGACTGGTCCTGTTGATCTGGTCTAGATGAGATCAGACTGGTCCTGTTGATCTGGTCTAGATTAGATCAGACTGGTCCTGTTGATCTGGTCTAGATTAGATCAGACTGGTCCTGTTGATCTGGTTCAGATGATATTAGACTGGTCCTGTTGATCTGCTCTAGATGAGATCAGACTGGTCCTGTTGATCTGGTCTAGATTAGATCAGACTGGTCCTGTTGATCTGGTCTAGATTAGATCAGACTGGTCCTGTTGATCTGGTCTAGATTAGATCAGACTGGTCCTGTTGATCTGGTCTAGATGAGATCAGACCGGTCCTGTTGATCTGGTCTAAATTAGATCAGACTGGTCCTGTTGATCTGGTCTAGATTAGATCAGACTAGTCCTGTAGATCTGGTCTAAATTAGATCAGACTGGTCCTGTTGATCTGGTCTAGATGAGATAGGACTGGTCCTGTTGATCTGGTCTAGATGAGATCAGACTGGTCCTGCTGATCTGGTCTAGATTAGATCAGTCTGGTCCTGTTGATCTGGTCTAGATTAGATCAGGCTGGTCGTGTTGATCTGGTCTAGATGAGATCAGACTAGTCCTGTTAATCTGGTCTAGATCAGACTGGTCCTGTTGATCTGGTCTAGACGAAATCAGACTGGTCTGTTGATCTGGTCTAGATTAGATCAGACTGGTCCTGTTGATCTGGTCTAGATGAGATCAGACTGGTCCTGTTGATCTGGTTCAGATGATATTAGACTGGTCCTGTTGATCTGGTCTAGATGAGATAAGACTGGTCCTGTTGATCTGGTCTAGATGAGATCAGACTGGTCATGTTGATCTGGTCTAGATGAGATAAAACTGGTCCTTTTGATCTGGTCTGGATGAGATCAGACTGGTCCTGTTGATCTGGTCTAGATGAGATCAGACTGGTCCTGTTGATCTGGTCTAGATGAGATCAGACCAGTCCTGTTAATCTGGTCTAGATCAGACTGGTCCTGTTGATCTGGTCTAGATGAGATCAGACTGGTCCTGTTGATCTGGTCTAGATTAGATCAGACTGGTCCTGTTGATCTGGTCTAGATTAGATCAGACTGGTCCTGTTGATCTGGTCTAGATGAGATAAGACTGGTCCTGTTGATCTGGTCTAGATGAGATCAGACTGGTCCTGTTGATCTGGTTCAGATGATATCAGACTGGTCCTGTTGATCTGGTCTAGATGAGATAAGACTGGTCCTGTTGATCTGGTCTAGATGAGATCAGACTGGTCCTGTTGATCTGGTCTAGATTAGATCAGACTGGTCCTGTTAATCTGGTTCAGATGATATTAGACTGGTCCTGTTGATCTGGTCTAGATGAGATCAGACTGGTCCTGTTGATCTGGTCTAGATTAGATCAGACTGGTCCTGTTGATCTGGTTCAGATGATATTAGACTGGTCCTGTTGATCTGGTCTAGATGAGATCAGACTGGTCATGTTGATCTGGTCTAGATGAGATCAGACCAGTCCTGTTAATCTGGTCTAGATCAGACTGGTCCTGTTGATCTGGTCTAGATGAGATCAGACTGGTCCTGTTGATCTGGTCTAGATTAGATCAGACTGGTCCTGTAGATCTGGTCTAAATTAGATCAGACTGGTTCTGTTGATCTGGTCTACATCAGATCAGACTGGTCCTGTTGATCTGGTCTATATGAGATCAGACTGGTCCTGTTGATCTGGTCTAGACGAAATCAGACTGGTCTGTTGATCTGGTCTAGATTAGATCAGACTGGTCCTGTTGATCTGGTTCAGATGATATTAGACTGGTCCTGTTGATCTGGTCTAGATGAGATCAGACTGGTCCTGTTGATCTGGTCTAGATGAGATAAGACTGGTCCTGTTGATCTGGTCTAAATTAGATCAGACTGGTCCTGTTGATCTGGTCTAGATGAGATCAGACTGGTCCTGTTAATCTGGTCTAGATCAGACTGGTCCTGTTGATCTGGTCTAGATGAGATCAGACTGGTCCTGTTGATCTGGTCTAGATGAGATCAGACCGGTCCTGTTGATCTGGTCTAGATTAGATCAGACTGGTCCTGTTAATCTGGTTCAGATGATATTAGACTGGTCCTGTTGATCTGGTCTAGATGAGATAAGACTGGTCCTGTTGATCTGGTCTAAATTAGATCAGACTGGTCCTGTTGATCTGGTCTAGATGAGATCAGACTGGTCCTGTTTATCTGGTCTAGATTAGATCAGACTGGGCCTGTTGATCTGGTTCAGATGATATTAGACTGGTCCTGTTGATCTGGTCTAGATGAGATCAGACTGGTCATGTTGATCTGGTCTAGATGAGATAAAACTGGTCCTTTTGATCTGGTCTGGATGAGATCAGACTGGTCCTGTTGATCTGGTCTAGATCAGACTGGTCCTGTTGATCTGGTCTAGATGAGATAAGACTGGTCCTGTTGATCTGGTCTAAATTAGATCAGACTGGTCCTGTTGATCTGGTCTAGATGAGATCAGACTGGTCCTGTTGATCTGGTCTAGATGAGATCAGACTGGTCCTGTTGATCTGGTCTAGATGAGATCAGACTGGTCATGTTGATCTGGTCTAGATGAGATCAGACCAGTCCTGTTAATCTGGTCTAGATCAGACTGGTCCTGTTGATCTGGTCTAGATGAGATCAGACTGGTCCTGTTGATCTGGTCTAGATTAGATCAGACTGGTCCTGTTAATCTGGTTCAGATGATATTAGACTGGTCCTGTTGATCTGGTCTAGATGAGATAAGACTGGTCCTGTTGATCTGGTCTAGATGAGATCAGACTGGTCCTGTTGATCTGGTCTAGATTAGATCAGACTGGTCTTGTTAATCTGGTTCAGATGATATTAGACTGGTCCTGTTGATCTGGTTCAGATGATATTAGACTGGTCCTGTTGATCTGGTCTAGATGAGATCAGACTGGTCCTGTTGATCTGGTCTAGATGAGATCAGACTGGTCCTGTTGATCTGGTCTAGATGAGATCAGACTGGTCCTGTTAATCTGGTCTAGATCAGACTGGTCCTGTTGATCTGGTCTAGATGAGATCAGACTGGTCCTGTTGATCTGGTCTAGATTAGATCAGACTGGTCCTGTTAATCTGGTTCAGATGATATTAGACTGGTCCTGTTGATCTGGTCTAGATGAGATAAGACTGGTCCTGTTGATCTGGTCTAGATGAGATCAGACTGGTCCTGTTGATCTGGTCTAGATGAGATCAGACCAGTCCTGTTAATCTGGTCTAGATCAGACTGGTCCTGTTGATCTGGTCTAGATTAGATCAGACTGGTCCTGTTGATCTGGTCTAGATTAGATCAGACTGGTCCTGTTGATCTGGTCTAGATGAGATCAGACCGGTCCTGTTGATCTGGTCTAGATTAGATCAGACTGGTCCTGTTAATCTGGTTCAGATGATATTAGACTGGTCCTGTTGATCTGGTCTAGATGAGATCAGACTGGTCCTGTTGATCTGGTCTAGATTAGATCAGACTGGTCCTGTTGATCTGGTCTAGATTAGATCAGACTGGTCCTGTAGATCTGGTCTAAATTAGATCAGACTGGTACTGTTGATCTGGTCTAGATGAGGTCAGACTGGTCCTGTTGATCTGGTCTAGATGAGATCAGACTGGTCCTGTTGATCTGGTCTAGATGAGATCAGACTGGTCCTGTTGATCTGGTCTAGATCAGACTGGTCCTGTTGATCTGGTCTAAATTAGATCAGACTGGTACTGTTGATCTGGTCTAGATGAGGTCAGACTGGTCCTGTTGATCTGGTCTAAATTAGATCAGACTGGTCCTGTTGATCTGGTCTAGATGAGATCAGACTGGTCCTGTTGATCTGGTCTAGATTAGATCAGACTGGTCCTGTTGATCTGGTTCAGATGATATTAGACTGGTCCTGTTGATCTGGTCTAGATGAGATCAGACTGGTCATGTTGATCTGGTCTAGATGAGATCAGACCAGTCCTGTTAATCTGGTCTAGATCAGACTGGTCCTGTTGATCTGGTCTAGATGAGATCAGACTGGTCCTGTTGATCTGGTCTAGATTAGATCAGACTGGTCCTGTTAATCTGGTTTAGATGATATTAGACTGGTCATGTTGATCTGGTCTAGATGAGATCAGACTGGTCCTGTTGATCTGGTCTAGATGAAATAAGACTGGTCCTGTTGATCTGGTCTAGATGAGATCAGACTGGTCCTGTTGATCTGGTCTAGATGAGATAAAACTGGTCCTTTTGATCTGGTCTGGATGAGATCAGACTGGTCCTGTTGATCTGGTCTAGATGAGATCAGACTGGTCCTGTTGATCTGGTTCAGATGATATTAGACTGGCCTGTTGATCTGGTCTAGATGAGATCAGACTGGTCATGTTGATCTGGTCTAGATGAGATCAGACCAGTCCTGTTAATCTGGTCTAGATCAGACTGGTCCTGTTGATCTGGTCTAGATTAGATCAGACTGGTCCTGTTGATCTGGTCTAGATGAGATCAGACCGGTCCTGTTGATCTGGTCTAAATTAGATCAGACTGGTCCTGTTGATCTGGTCTAGATGAGATCAGACTGGTCCTGTTGATCTGGTCTAGATTAGATCAGACTGGTCCTGTAGATCTGGTCTAAATTAGATCAGACTGGTACTGTTGATCTGGTCTAGATGAGGTCAGACTGGTCCTGTTGATCTGGTCTAAATTAGATCAGACTGGTCCTGTTGATCTGGTCTAGATGAGATCAGACTGGTCCTGTTGATCTGGTCTAGATTAGATCAGACTAGTCCTGTAGATCTGGTCTAAATTAGATCAGACTGGTCCTGTTGATCTGGTCTAGATGAGGTCAGACTGGTCCTGTTGATCTGGTCTAAATTAGATCAGACTGGTCCTGTTGATCTGGTCTAGATTAAATCAGACTGGTCATGTTGATCTGGTCTAGATGAGATCAGACTGGTCCTGTTGATCTGGTCTAGATGAAATAAGACTGGTCCTGTTGATCTGGTCTAGATGAGATCAGACTGGTCCTGTTGATCTGGTCTAGATGAGATCAGACTGGTCCTGTTGATCTGGTCTAGACGAAATCAGACTGGTCTGTTGATCTGGTCTAGATTAGATCAGACTGGTCCTGTTGATCTGGTTCAGATGAGATAAGACTGGTCCTGTTGATCTGGTCTAGATGAGATCAGACTGGTCATGTTGATCTGGTCTAGATGAGATAAGACTGGTCCTGTTGATCTGGTCTAGATGAGATCAGACTGGTCATGTTGATCTGGTCTAGATGAGATAAAACTGGTCCTTTTGATCTGGTCTGGATGAGATCAGACTGGTCCTGTTGATCTGGTCTAGATGAGATCAGACTGGTCCTGTTGATCTGGTCTAGATTATATCAGACTGGTCCTGTTGATCTGGTCTAGATGAGATCAGACTGGTCCTGTTGATCTGGTCTAGATGAGATAAAACTGGTCCTTTTGATCTGGTCTGGATGAGATCAGACTGGTCCTGTTGATCTGGTCTAAATTAGATCAGACTGGTACTGTTGATCTGGTCTAGATGAGATCAGACTGGTCCTGTTGATCTGGTCTAAATTAGATCAGACTGGTCCTGTTGATCTGGTTCAGATGATATTAGACTGGTCCTGTTGATCTGGTCTAGATGAGATCAGACTGGTCCTGTTGATCTGGTCTAGATGAGATTAAACTGGTCCTGTTGATCTGGTCTAAATTAGATCAGACTGGTACTGTTGATCTGGTCTAGATGAGGTCAGACTGGTCCTGTTGATCTGGTTCAGATGATATTAGACTGGTCCTGTTGATCTGGTCTAGATGAGATCAGACTGGTCCTGTTGATCTGGTCTAGATGAGATAAGACTGGTCCTGTTGATCTGGTCTAGATGAGATCAGACTGGTCATGTTGATCTGGTCTAGATGAGATAAAATTGGTCCTGTTGATCTGGTCTAGATTAGATCAGACTAGTCCTGTAGATCTGGTCTAAATTAGATCAGACTGGTACTGTTGATCTGGTCTAGATGAGGTCAGACTGGTCCTGTTGATCTGGTCTAAATTAGATCAGACTGGTCCTGTTGATCTGGTCTAGATTAGATCAGACTGGTCATGTTGATCTGGTCTAGATGAGATCAGACTGGTCCTGTTGATCTGGTCTAGATGAGATCAGACTGGTCTTTTTGATCTGGTCTAAATTAGATCAGACTGGTCCTGTTGATCTGGTCTAGATTAGATCAGACTGGTCCTGTTGATCTGGTCTAGATGAGATCAGACTGGTCCTGTTGATCTGGTCTAGATGAAATAAGACTGGTCCTGTTGATCTGGTCTAGATGAGATCAGACTGGTCCTGTTGATCTGGTCTAGATTAGATCAGACTGGTCCTGTTGATCTGGTTCAGATGATATTAGACTGGTCCTGTTGATCTGGTCTAAATTAGATCAGACTGGTACTGTTGATCTGGTCTAGATGAGATCAGACTGGTCCTGTTGATCTGGTCTAAATGAGATCAGACTGGTCCTGTTGATCTGGTCTAGATGAGATCAGACTGGTCTTGTTAATCTGGTTCAGATGATATTAGACTGGTCCTGTTGATCTGGTTCAGATGATATTAGACTGGTCCTGTTGATCTGGTCTAGATGAGATCAGACTGGTCCTGTTGATCTGGTCTAGATTAGATCAGACTGGTCCTGTTGATCTGGTCTAGATGAGATCAGACTGGTCCTGTTGATCTGGTCTAGATGAGATCAGACTGGTCCTGTTGATCTGGTCTAGATTAGATCAGACTGGTCCTGTTGATCTGGTTCAGATGATATTAGACTGGTCCTGTTGATCTGGTCTAGATGAGATCAGACTGGTCATGTTGATCTGGTCTAGATGAGATAAGACTGGTCCTTTTGATCTGGTCTGGATGAGATCAGACTGGTCCTGTTGATCTGGTCTAGATGAGATCAGACTGGTCCTGTTGATCTGGTTCAGATGATATTAGACTGGTCCTGTTGATCTGGTCTAGATGAGATCAGACTGGTCCTGTTGATCTGGTCTAGATGAGATCAGACTGGTCCTGTTGATCTGGTCTAGATTAGATCAGACTGGTCCTGTTGATCTGGTTCAGATGATATTAGACTGGTCCTGTTGATCTGGTCTAGATGAGATCAGACCAGTCCTGTTAATCTGGTGGAGATCAGACTGGTCCTGTTGATCTGGTCTAGATGAGATCAGACTGGTCCTGTTGATCTGGTCTAGACGAAATCAGACTGGTCTGTTGATCTGGTCTAGATGAGATCAGACTGGTCCTGTTGATCTGGTCTAGATGAGATCAGACTGGTCCTGTTGATCTGGTCTAGATTAGATCAGACTGGTCCTGTTGATCTGGTCTAGATGAGATCAGACTGGTCCTGTTGATCTGGTCTAGATGAAATAAGACTGGTCCTGTTGATCTGGTCTAGATGAGATCAGACTGGTCCTGTTGATCTGGTCTAGATTAGATCAGACTGGTCCTGTAGATCTGGTCTAAATTAGATCAGACTGGTCCTGTTGATCTGGTCTAGATGATATTAGACTGGTCCTGTTGATCTGGTCTAGATGAGATCAGACTGGTCATGTTGATCTGGTCTAGATGAGATCAGACCAGTCCTGTTAATCTGGTCTAGATCAGACTGGTCCTGTTGATCTGGTCTAGATTAGATCAGACTGGTCCTGTAGATCTGGTCTAAATTAGATCAGACTGGTACTGTTGATCTGGTCTAGATGAGGTCAGACTGGTCCTGTTGATCTGGTCTAAATTAGATCAGACTGGTCCTGTTGATCTGGTCTAGATTAGATCAGACTGGTCATGTTGATCTGGTCTAGATGAGATAAGACTGGTCCTGTTGATCTGGTCTAGATGAGATCAGACTGGTCCTGTTGATCTGGTCTAGATGAGATCAGACTGGTCCTGTTGATCTGGTCTAGATGAGATCAGACTGGTCCTGTTGATCTGGTCTAGATGAAATAAGACTGGTCCTGTTGATCTGGTCTAGATGAGATCAGACTGGTCCTGTTGATCTGGTCTAGATGAGATCAGACCGGTCCTTTTGATCTGGTCTAAATTAGATCAGACTGGTCCTGTTGATCTGGTCTAGATGAGATCAGACTGGTCCTGTTGATCTGGTCTAGATGAGATCAGACTGGTCCTTTTGATCTGGTCTAGATTAGATCAGACTGGTCCTGTTGGTGGTCAGGTGGTGTCAGATGATGTCAGATGGTGTCAGGTGGTGTTAGGTGCTGTCCCCACATCCTGCTGTGCCCACATCCTGCTGTCCAACACTGAACAGTCCAGCTAAACTCACATCAGTGTGTCGGGATGAAACAAGCTGGATCCAACACCAGATTATAACATGATTTTATTATCAATGTGCCGTTCCAGTGATCGCGTCTCTTCAGCTGACGTGGTGGTCGTGATACATCATGTAACAAAGTAATGTAACAACATGCACGCTGGTTTCACTAGGAGACAGCCAGATGTGGCAGGAGACTCAGTGATATGAGACTAAAGACAGCAGCACTCAGACTCTCAGAACCTCTAAAGAAAAGAGCTGCAGCTTGAGGAGGAAAACAAACCAGAAGTAGAAACGTGTCTGCAGCTTCCTGAGAGTTAATCCTGCAGAGACGATCCTGAGACGTGCTTTCATCGAGGAGAGGAGACTCCTGAATAAAACCCACAGCTGGGATGTTTACTGTCTATTATTAATAACTAGAACAGGATCAAATCTGGTAAATGGATTAAATATAATCACTAATCTACATTTAAAAGGTGATAAAAACGTTAGAAGTAAAATTAAGTTCTGAGTATTAACCCATTAAGCAGATTAGCTTGACTAATTTAAAATACAGCTGTGATTCTCCAGAATTCTTTCTGTGACATGTCACATGCACGACTGGATCAAACTAACTAGACTCACCAGCGTTCCGGCTGCGTGCGTGCGTGAAGCAGACGATCAGCGCAGGAGCAGAGAGTCGTGTGTGGATCAGACTGAAGACTGAGAGTTTATCTGCTGCTCTGGAGACAAACTTCTGCTCTGATACAGAAAGTTCTGTCCTGTCTCCCTTCTCCTCTCCGTCCACACGCCCCGAGGACTCAGACTGTAGCTCTTTTTGTCTCACTACAAATTTGATAAGAGAAAAGAAGCCCTGACGGGAGCCTTTCATTTGAACCTTGACCCACCCGTTCTCTCTCTCTCTCCCCCTCTCCTCTGAGAGCCACTTGTGCGCTCCACAATAGCTTGAGTCAGAATAAGGGGCACATTTCAGCAGCGGGGAGAAGAATGGCGTGCCTCAGTGGTAACGAGCTGTCGGCTGTGACTCCATGGAAACCATGAACTCCCAGCCTCCCGCTGATAGAGAGAAGATGGACTGTGTTGATGATTGTGAAGTTTATGACTGAAGTCTTAGAGATGTTGTTTAGTGGATGGTGTGGTAAAGACGGCCCCCGCCCTGTGGGATGGCTGATAAAAACAAGCCTGGAGGAGGGGGGGGGGGCGGCGCTCGGAGGACAGAGGCCCTTGTTGCTCTCTGGACTCCTGGGGGCATCTTGGGTTGGAATGCCCAAAATAATCAGTCACATTGCTGCGGGACAGATGTGGAGAATGGCCCCTCTGGCTGAGGGGATAATATTTCTTTCATGTGGACTCCACAGCTGTGTGTCGGAGACATGGACCCTTCTTCTTTCCTGCATTATCCACATGCTAATAAGACTGTGTAGACTGAATGAACGTCCTCAATGCAGCGCTGTGGAGACGCTTCACATCACTCTCACTGCCAAATACTAATTGGGTTGCCTCCCCCATCTTTGTTTGGTTCGTCTGACTCTGTAACCCTGCAGGAAGAGCTTGATGTGCACGTGTACGATCATCAGCTCATCACTCCGTCATTCAGGTCTTCTGATGCCGCGGAGGTTTCATCAACAACAAAATGATGTTTTTATCACGAGAATATTTTTATTTTTGCATCTAGATGTTGAGAAACTAACCCTTATGCATGTAAACAAACAGACACGCCCACTGCCCCCCCCCCCGACAAGGCTTTACTTTAACCAAAACATTCTGCTGGTTAAAAAAATATTAAAATGTTTCCAAAATGTTTTGATGCACAAGAGTTTTCAGTTTCCTCGTATGATTTTGGACATGTTCATTAAAAAATTATGACTAGTTTCTGAGTCTAAAGGTTTGAGAAATCTTTGAGAGCATGTGGCACCTTTAAAATAAAATAAAAAAGAAAACTTACTATTTCAAACATCACAAAATCTCATAAAATAATTCATTTACTTAAAGAATATTTGTACACGTTATCCTGGAATGTTGTTTTTTTATTAGTTATTTATAAGAATTGTAAAAAGTGCTGCTCCAGTGTGATTCCAATAAAATATTTATGTATATTTTCAGTTTTGTCCTGAACTAGCTAATACTATCAAAGTTACTAAAACTTCATATTAAACGTACAGTATGTAAGAATAAGACCTTGTTGTCAAATCTAAATCCTGCAGTTCATGTAGAAAAACCCGTCTGTTCTCAGCCCCTCCCCTTCCCTTAGCCCCTCCCCTCCCTGATGTTTCTGTTGGGTTGCCAGTTCTGATGTTGATCCTCATTTAGTTTCTCTTGTATTTGTTCAGTTTTTGGGAATGTCTGAAGGTCTGTTTGTTCGGCGTTGAGTTTTCCTAAGTGTGTTTGAACGCCCCATCAGGTGCAGCTGATCAGTTGGAAGGATGTGGTGGTTTCTTACTTTTTGCTGCTGCTCGTTGTAGAATTCCAGCTGCTTGTGTTGAAGACTTGGCAGCCTTGCAGACTCACATGTGATTCGTTATGGAACCAGGAAGTCTGGACGTGTAAATAATGATTCTGGTCTGGACCAGAAACTAGAGACCACCCAGCTGACTGAGATCCAGATCTGTTATATTTATTTCAACATCAGTGGGACATTAAACTGTTGTGTTAGTATTTACCTGGAATATTATTACATAATATACCTTTAACTTTATCAATGAGAAATAAAACAGAATCATTGTTTTAACAATAATATCAAGACACTTTTATTGGGGAAATCGTTTATTTCATTTACCAAAAATTGAACAGAAAAGGTTTAATTGAATATTTTCTTATGAAACCACAATTCTAACACATCCTCCTAAATAATTAATAAAAAGTATTTTATCAAAATGGAGTAACACTGGCAGTACACGGCCGTGTTTCAGAGTATAGACCTCCAACAAACGCAGTCAAACAAACCAAAAAACAAAAACTGTTAACAAATATTTATTGTTACTTTTATAACGACAGTAAAATATTCAGAGTTTAACTTCTGGTTAGGTGTGAATTAGCAGGTCGGCTAATGTAAAGAAATTACTGAGAGCATTACGTTCAAATAGCTTCGATATTCAAGGACCTACAAATATCTAATTAAACCAGACTGACTCTAATCCCTCCAGATGTGATCCAGTCTGGTTAGTTGCTCCACTGAAACCAGAACCAGAACCAGACACCGGTTCTAAGTTTGGGTCGTTAATCTGTTTCTAACTGATTCTTACTGTTTCCACAGTTTAAACTCTGACAGAGATGGTTCAGTTAATCTGGAGTGTCTAATTAATCTGACACACCCACATAATCTGTGTCTGCATTTAGTTAATCTGGAGCTGATGTTCTGCAGAGTCTCTGAGCAGCAGAGTGGAAACTGAGCTGTAGTAAAATAAGTTCATACACACGTTGACCTGATCAGATTAGCATCAGCTCATGTTTCACCTCCACGTGTGGATGGATCAAATCAGTTTGGATTAATTAGTGATTTTGTGACCAGCAGCAGAAACAGTGAACAAGAATCCCAACATCCAGTTCTGTTTCACACTGAGTCACCGAAGAGAAGTCTGAAATCTAGATAGGAAACTTTTATAAAAACTATTAATAGAGGGTTTAAAAAGGCCAGTTATCGGTTCCTCTCTGCAGGTCTTCCTTCTCCAAAGAACCTGCGCTGCTAAACACAACAAGTTTTCATCTTTACGCTCTGTCCACAGCAGGTTGCTTCACATGTTGAAGTGCTGGGACCTGGTTTGACCCGACATTCTCTCTCTGGAGTACATGGTGACGTAGGAAGTTATCAGATCGTCCATCTTGTAGCCCTTTAGAAATAAGAAGAAAAGTAGGAAATAAAGTTCAACTAAAGTAATTTTGAATGAGTTTGACGTCTGACTGGTGAAACCTTACCAGAGACGTTTCACACAGGAACTTGGTACCCTTCACTAAACTGCCGACAGTCATGTGGAAGTAGGTGCTTCCGCTGCACCAGTTAGCCATACGGTTGTATGGATAATTCTCTAGAACATCCTTGAAGGAGGAAAACAAGCATGAGTGGTGAAAAGCATGATGGGAGAACTGACCATGTGATTACAGATCAAACACTTTGTAACCTTAGTTTTTGGGTGGATGATAGTGAGTCCGTTCTTGCTGATGGCTATACGAACAATATCTGGGAAACTGGGTTCAGATGTTTGCTGAGAAGAAAGTCAGACACAGTTAGATGAAATAATTCTTCCTGACACGACGGTTTGCTTTCTGTTGCTAGTGCAGCGCAGAGAGAGAGAGAGACTAGTTAAGGACCACAGCATCAG
>SSNP01000034.1:1759634-1912134 GCA_006937955.1 Pachypanchax playfairii
GAACTGCTTGAGCGTGGCGGGAGCCAGTCTCTCCACGGTGCCCAGATCCTTCTGGTTGGCCTGGATGAGGTTCTTCCTTTGGTTTGGTGACAGGTTGATAAGGCTCTGAGGTCAAGAGAGCAGGTTTTAAAACTCAACCCAGTGGGACACGTCAGTTTACCTGAGAAAGCTCCGTACCATGACCTCATTGGTGGGTTTGCTGAGCGTGGGCAGGATTAAGATGGCCTCGGTGGAGACGGCTCCGGTTTGTTTGGTGCTGCTGTTTTGTCCCTTTACCCAGCCGCGCTGCTGAGAGTACTCGTTGTCTTTGATGAGTATGATCAGTTCTCCTTTCTTAAAGCTCAGAAGTGTTGGATCATCTGGAGCAGGACAAGAAGACAACGTGGACATTAAACAGAGTTTAAAATGAGAACTCAGGTGTGGACATCAGGACACTCACCTTGACTACTAACTTCTCTCAGTGCCACAGCGTACTGCGACCGCTCCGTCAGTCCACTGAGGAACATGGTGATCAGCTCGGCCATGTCCTCAGACATGGACCCACTCAGGGTGAAGTCTCCTTTCAGTGTCAGCAGACACACGGACTGGCCCGAGGTTTTCCCCTCCCTGAGAAACACAGCAGGAACAGCTGATTCAATATGTTTCAGAGAACTTGTCTCCTGTTTGTCTTTAACAATAAGACACATGTCCACCTCAAGCTGTTGACTGCAGTCACTTCTGGGAAGGAGAGTTCCAGCAGCCGCTTCTCTCGTTCATCCAGGAACGTGATTCCAGTCCAGTTTATAGCAACAATGAACTTGTTCTTTGGTAGTGACGGACCTGGAAACACCATCAGAACACACGAGTCCATTAGAAGTTCTGTTCTCTAGAGAAGGTGACTAGTCTGTTAGCAGGGTTTTAAACTAGCATGACTTTATATTACATGAGACTGCCAGTAGTAGTCTGTCTAAACATCACACAGAATTAGCATGAAGTAGAACTTCCTGTTCATTTTTAATAAGATGTGGAGTAATGAAGAACCTTCCAAAGAACCCAGAGCAACATGTAAAGCACCTGTCGTCTCAGGTGAGGTCAGTGTTAATGATTCTATAGAAAGAGTGCTTCACAGTGATTATAAATGCTTGATCCAACTGAATTTGTTGATAAAATAAATTATAAATGTGAAGAAAAAAGACAGAAGAAATCTGTAAAGTTCTAAATAATGTTCTATAGCACCGTCTGAAGGAACACAGCAGTTCTCCTACCCGACAGTTTGACAACCTCAAAGAACCTGGAGAAGAACATGGGCCACTTCTGTCTGGCATAGTCCACCATCTCAGCCTTCACAGAGTCCACTTTCTGATTTGAACTCAGGTAGGAACCCTTGAGTGGTTCAAAAACTGTATGAATATTTAACATTTTTAACGTTATGAGAGTTTTGTTTTTTCCAGGTGAAGACTGGGACTGACCTGAGCATGAACTGTGCTGACCATCTGAACCAGTTTGGTCTCTGATTTGGTCTCCAGCAGAGAACTGGTGATGCAGTCCTGCACAGCCCCCTTCACATGATCTGGACTGCTGTCTGAGCCATGCTGGATATACAGATGTTTTGCAGTGAGGTCTATGATGTCATCCTCCTGTGTGAATAACAGATGTGGAGGAAAAACATCAGCTGATGAGTCTAGAATGAGTCGACTTGCTGGTGATGAAAATGACCTTTTCTGTCTGATATTCTCCAAACTTCAGACCGTGGATGATCTGTCTGTAGATCAGGTCCGTGCTGACTTTATCCTCTTTACTGTCGTGCCACGGGGTGAAGACCTCCTTACGGAAGAAGAGACGCCACGGAGCGTGCTGCTCCTGGCCTCCTCTCCTCTTCACTTCCTGCTCACACTGGGAGATGGCGTCCATCACGTGCTCACGGCCGCTGCCCAGAGCCCACACCTTCAGCACAAATACCAACAAAACATCTGGAAAACGGATGTTGTGTTCTCTGACATTCTATCTAACAACATCGTTCTTAAGGAGGACAGGTGGTGAACAGTTCTGACTCGGTACCTTTTCATACATGGCAACATAAACAGAAAACCCAAAGGTGTCTTTGAGTTTGATTTTGTTGGAGACGAGTTGACAGACTTCTTTAGACGTGGAAGCTGAATCAACAGGAAGGTTAATGGAGCGACCGTCCATCAGCGCTACAGTCACGATCATCGGCTTCTTTGTCTTTGTTGCCTGTTACAAAGAAGCAACATGTAGTAATTAAACATCCTCTTCTATATTACATTATATGTATTATATGTAATTAAATAACATGGAGATTATGAGTTTCTGGTTTTTGAGTAAATACAACTGGTCACAGCGTGAGACGAGTTCACTGATACTCTGTTATGATCTCATGATCATGTTTGTGAAGAAACACTGAGAACATTATTTATTCTGTTGTTATACGTTATTTATTCTGTTGTTAAACGTTATTTATTCAGTTGTTAAATGTTATTTATTCAGTTATTAAGCGTTATTTATTCTGTTGTTATACGTTATTTATTTTGTTGTTAAACGTTATTTATTCCGTTGTTATACGTTATTTATTCCGTTGTTATACGTTATTTATTCCGTTGTTATGCGTTATTTATTCCGTTGTTAAACGTTATTTATTCGGTTATTAAACGTTATTTATTCCGTTGTTATGCGTTATTTATTCTGTTGTTAAACGTTATTTATTCAGTTGTTAAATGTTATTTATTCAGTTATTAAGCGTTATTTATTCTGTTGTTATACGTTATTTATTCTGTTGTTAAACGTTATTTATTCCGTTGTTATACGTTATTTATTCCGTTGTTATGCGTTATTTATTCCGTTGTTAAACGTTATTTATTCCGTTGTTATACGTTATTTATTCCGTTGTTATGCGTTATTTATTCCATTATTAAACGTTATTTATTCGGTTATTAAACGTTATTTATTCAGTTGTTATACGTTATTTATTCTGTTGTTAAACGTTATTTATTCCGTTGTTATACGTTATTTATTCGGTTATTAAACGTTATTTATTCCATTGTTATGCGTTATTTATTCTGTTGTTAAACGTTATTTATTCAATTATTAAACGTTATTTATTCCGTTGTTATACGTTATTTATTCTGTTGTTAAACGTTATTTATTCAGTTATTAAGCGTTATTTATTCGGTTATTAAACGTTATTTATTCCGTTGTTATACGTTATTTATTCGGTTATTAAACGTTATTTATTCCGTTATTAAACGTTATTTATTCAATTATTAAAGGTTATTTATTCAGTTGTTATACGTTATTTATTCTGTTGTTATACGTTATTTATTCCGTTGTTATACGTTATTTATTCGGTTATTAAACGTTATTTATTCCATTGTTATGCGTTATTTATTCTGTTGTTATACGTTATTTATTCCGTTATTAAACGTTATTTATTCCGTTGTTATGCGTTATTTATTCTGTTGTTAAACGTTATTTATTCAGTTGTTAAACGTTATTTATTCAATTATTAAGCGTTATTTATTCCGTTGTTATACGTTATTTATTCTGTTGTTAAACGTTATTTATTCAGTTATTAAGCGTTATTTATTCGGTTATTAAACGTTATTTATTCCGTTGTTATACGTTATTTATTCTGTTGTTATACGTTATTTATTCCGTTATTAAACGTTATTTATTCAATTATTAAAGGTTATTTATTCAGTTGTTATACGTTATTTATTCCGTTGTTATGCGTTATTTATTCTGTTGTTATACGTTATTTATTCCGTTATTAAACGTTATTTATTCAGTTATTAAAGGTTATTTATTCAATTATTAAAGGTTATTTATTCAGTTGTTATACGTTATTTATTCCGTTATTAAACGTTATTTATTCAATTATTAAAGGTTATTTATTCAGTTGTTATACGTTATTTATTCTGTTGTTAAACGTTATTTATTCAGTTATTAAAGGTTATTTATTCAGTTGTTATACGTTATTTATTCCGTTGTTAAACGTTATTTATTCCGTTGTTAAACGTTATTTATTCAGTTATTAAACGTTATTTATTCAGTTGTTATACGTTATTTATTCAGTTGTTATACGTTATTTATTCTGTTGTTAAACGTTATTTATTCCATTGTTATACGTTATTTATTCTGTTGTTAAACGTTATTTATTCAGTTATTAAACGTTATTTATTCGGTTATTAAACGTTATTTATTCCGTTGTTATACGTTATTTATTCGGTTATTAAACGTTATTTATTCCGTTGTTATGCGTTATTTATTCCGTTATTAAACGTTATTTATTCAGTTATTAAGCGTTATTTATTCTGTTGTTATTTACTCTGTTATTAAATGTTTTTGCATGTAAACAGATGAACATATAAATCCATTACAGGGATTCATGTGTTTGGTTCTAGTACCTGCAGCTCCAGCCAGGCTGGAGGTTCCCCTCTCACACCATTCATTATGGTGCGCCGCAGCTTCTCAGCACAGTGAGAAGGAAATCCTCCCGGAGCAAAACGGATGAAACTCTGGAGGTACTACAGTACAGCAGATTATCAGAACCTTGTAGAATTCAGTCTGATGAAAGGATGAATGTGTTGCTGGAATTGATCAACTTACTCTAATAAATCGCTCACTGGGAGGAAACACACCCAAACAGAGGGACAGCAGGATCCAACCACGGAAGTAACTGTTCCTGTTGTTGTTGTCCTGAAGCTGTTTACAGATCTGACAGTAAATCTCATCCCTGGACAGACATCATGGTTAGTACCGGCTCTGAAAGAGGAACTTAAACCGAGTTTAATATAAGATCAAACCTGAGGTCCGATCTGACGATGGCGTAGCCCACGATGATGTGAAGCTTCTCAAGAGGGGACAGAGGTCTGTCCAACGTGGGTCCTTCTCCAATCATAACATCACTGTCCTCACTCACAGTCTGCAGAGTGGTGGGCTTGGACACCTCCGTTAGATCCTCAGACTGTAAGAACAGAGATGAGAAGTCCATCAGTTTGTTGAAGGGAATGTTCAGCTGTGATGTGGTTCCAGCTTCACCTCCTCCATGATGACAGACGGTTTCCTGAAGCTTGAAGCAGGTTTAGAACTTTCATTTTCTCTAACAGCAGGAGCCTTTTTGTTCCTGGACAGCAGGTCAGTGAATGTGGATCCTTTTCTGGCCCGAGGGTTCCCTTCTGGTACAGTATACACCTTCGGGTTCTGACCAGGCTCACCAGGAACTGTAGAGGCCTTCCTGTTCTTTGACAGGAGGTCTGTGAAAATGGAGCCCTTCCTTTTCTGAGCTGGATCTTCTGGTACTGCAGAAGGTTTCCTCTCTTTGTTACTCCTCAAAACCCTCTAACACAAAACATTTATATATAAAGATGAATTTAAATGATTCCAAGATGAATAAAGGATTGTTAAAGTCTTCTCTGTTGGATACGTACCTGATCCAGACCCACCATGTGGCTCAGGCGTCGGTCCTGTCTGGACAGCAGGTCCTGGGGCATGAATCGTTCCTGGGCTGCAGGTCCTTGAACTCTAGTCTGTTTCTTTGGCTCAGGAAGGTCTCCCATAAACCTCAGGATGATCCACCACACTGTGAGAGAAGCCTGACAAGGAGCACAACACACACCACAATGTTCATGAACCAGTCACACAAACACAACAGCAAAGTTCAAGTAGTACAGCAGAAGCACCAGAACGTCTCCCTCGTCCTCGTGGTACAGCAGGGGCTGGCGAAGTCTCTGTCGTATGTGGGTGGGCGTGGCTGCACCCTGGAAGTACATGGAGGCAAATTTACTGAACGAGTACTCGTCCAGGTCATCGTAATCCTCTTTGGGAAGTTCTTCCTCCATTGGAAGTTCATCTATATCTATCTCTTCAATAATGGTCCTTTTCCCTTCGATGTTCTGTAAACACAGATAAATACAGTTAAACTTCTACCAAAACATCTAAAAAGTTAATAAACGGTTGGTTCTCAAACCTCGAACCCTGCAGGTGCCTGACCCTCCTGTCCTCCAACCACTTTAGGCAGGAAGCCAAAGACGTTGTCCACCATCTCCTGGTAGGTGATGTTTTCAGACTGCGTGATGGCCTCCATCTCCCTCTTCTGCCTCAGAACTTCCTCCAGGTGCTTCTGTTTGGCCAGAATCTCCTGCCGCTCCTTTTCTCTTTCCATAGCAGACAGGTGCATCTGACAGAAGGAAACACAAGATGAGCTGTTTACTGCCACAAGATGAGCTGTTTACTGCCACAAGATCAGCTGTTTGCTGCCACGAGATCAGCTGTTTACTGCCACAAGATCAGCTGTTTACTGCCACAAGATCAGCTGTTTACTGCCACAAGATCAGCTGTTTACTGCCACAAGATCAGCTGTTTACTGCCACGAGATCAGCTGTTTACTGCCACGAGATCAGCTGTTTACTGCCACGAGATCAGCTGTTTAATGCCACGAGATCAGCTGTTTACTGCCACAAGATCAGCTGTTTACTGCCACGAGATCAGCTGTTTGCTGCCACGAGATCAGCTGTTTACTGCCACAATATCAGCTGTTTACTGCCACAATATCAGCTGTTTACTGCCACAGTTGTTTACTGCCACAAGATCAGCTGTTTGCTGCCACAAGATGAGCTGTTTACTGCCACAAGAAAATCAGCTGTTTACTGCCACAAGATCAGCTATTTGCTGCCACAAGATCAGCTGTTTACTGCCACAATATCAGCTGTTTGCTGCCACGAGATCAGCTGTTTACTGCCACAAGATCAGCTGTTTGCTGCCACGAGATCAGCTGTTTACTGCCACGAGATCAGCTGTTTACTGCCACAAGATCAGCTGTTTACTGCCACGAGATCAGCTGTTTGCTGCCACGAGATCAGCTGTTTACTGCCACAATATCAGCTGTTTACTGCCACAATATCAGCTGTTTGCTGCCACGAGATCAGCTGTTTACTGCCACAAGATCAGCTGTTTGCTGCCACAAGATCAGCTGTTTGCTGCCACAAGATCAGCTGTTTACTGCCACAAGATGAGCTGTTTACTGCCACAAGATGAGCTGTTTACTGCCACAAGATCAGCTGTTTCCTGCCACAAGATCAGCTGTTTACTGCCACGAGATCAGCTGTTTGCTGCCACGAGATCAGCTGTTTACTGCCACAATATCAGCTGTTTACTGCCACAATATCAGCTGTTTGCTGCCACAAGATCAGCTGTTTACTGCCACAATATCAGCTGTTTGCTGCCACGAGATCAGCTGTTTACTGCCACAAGATCAGCTGTTTGCTGCCACGAGATCAGCTGTTTACTGCCACAAGATCAGCTGTTTACTGCCACAAGATGAGCTGTTTGCTGCCACAAGATCAGCTGTTTGCTGCCACAAGATCAGCTGTTTACTGCCACAAGATGAGCTGTTTACTGCCACAAGATGAGCTGTTTACTGCCACAAGATCAGCTGTTTGCTGCCACAAGATCAGCTGTTTACTGCCACGAGATCAGCTGTTTACTGCCACGAGATCAGCTGTTTACTGCCACAAGATCAGCTGTTTACTGCCACAAGATGAGCTGTTTGCTGCCACAAGATCAGCTGTTTACTGCCACAAGATCAGCTGTTTACTGCCACAGTTGTTTACTGCCACAAGATCAGCTGTTTGCTGCCACAAGATGAGCTGTTTACTGCCACAAGAAAATCAGCTGTTTACTGCCACAAGATCAGCTGTTTACTGCCACAAGGTCAGCTGTTTACTGCCACAAGGTCAGCTGTTTGCTGCCACAAAATGAGCTGTTTACTGCCACAAGATCAGCTATTTGCTGCCACAAGATCAGCTGTTTGCTGCCACAAGATCAGCTGTTTGCTGCCACGAGATCAGCTGTTTACTGCCACAAGATCAGCTGTTTGCTGCCACAAGATCAACTGGTAAAGATTCTCCAAACTGACTGAACCACAACAATCCCTACAAAACAAGTCTTTGACATGTAGACAGTGTTACACAGGATCAGCAGAAAGTTTAACTTGATCTGTTACAGTAAATAAAAGATGACAAGGAGTTCTTTAGATAAACTTACATCTCTCTTCATCTTTTTGAGAGCTTTTCTTGCCAGCATGCCTCTTGTTTGTGTCTGCAGCAGGATCACTGCATCTCGCTTGCGTTTCCACTCCTTCCTGGCAAGATACCCTCTGATTTGGGTCTGCAGCACAAGAGCAGCGTCCCGCCTCTTTCTATACTGAAGGTGAAGGTGACGAGAGCGAGCGAGTGCCTGAAGCCTTGCAAAACCAAGCTGCACCTACAATTAGAGCATCACTAAGGGTTTAATACAAGTGTTGTGTTCCAGCTTCCTGTTCAGGTTAAAACGAAGCAACTCACCACTTTATACAGCTTCCTGCCTTTATACCCTCTCCAGTATTTCTGTATGACGACTGAAGCTGCTCTTTTCTTTAGGAATTCTCTCCTTTAGAGGAAGAATCACAGACATGAAGCAGTTTGAATGAAAACAAACTCAAACTTAGAGTTTTTTTCTGTACCTGTATTTGTAGCCTCTCAGAACTTTCTGGATTAAAAGGGCTTTTGTATTTAGTTCTTTCATCCTCTCCAGTTCCAGCATCGTGTCGTGGAAATCCTGAGACAAAATTACTGCACAATTATTACAGTTCTATGAGTTTATATGATTATTATTATAAATAGAGAAATAAGACAGCACCTTGAGGAATATCTTAGTCTTTCCTGTCTTCCAGTCTCCTTCTCCAGTCAGAACTCTGTTACAGATGCTCTCACAGCACTTTTCTTTACTCTCCTGTTACATCATCATTATCACACATCAAGATGACGGAGGTTTAGCAAAAGTTAAAAATATAAATGATATATGTGATTGTGTCCAACTCACTGTTTTAGGGTCGCAGATGGACGTCTTCAGGAGGACACGGTACCGATCTAAGAACTCACCAAAGGTGTAGCGAACAGGGTACCCGGCTTTCCGGATCTTGATGGTCTCCATCATACCAGAGTAACGAAGCTGACGGATGCAGAGCTCTCTGTCGAACAGCTGACACAAACACACATCAATCAGTCAACGTGTCCGATCTGATGAACCTTGTTCTGGATGTGTCGAGTCACCATGGGCTTCTTGAAGTCGTTGGGTTTGATGCAGCGGATGAAATAAGGCTGACATATGGTCAGTGTTTTCATCAGAGAATCCAGAGACTGACGGAACTGACCCGTCAGCGTCGGTACGCGTTTCTTAACATCAGGCGTTTGCTGTTAGATCAAACATGAAGGTCAGGAATGATTCCACGTTGTGTAACTGGTGTTGATCACATGACTGCAGCTGTGTTTACCCGAACAGTGTTCTTGGCCGTATTGATGACCATCTTTGGGTTGACGCTCTTGATCATGCTGGAGCTGGCGGCCAGATCTTTATGAAACGCCTGTTTGAGGAGTTTGTTGGAGGACGTCTCCACCAGCTGGATCAAGTCTGGACTCAGTGTGTCCCGGTTTTTCTCAAGAAAACCTGAAACATCATAAAATCTGTTAATACAGACGACAAGATATTAGAAAAACATTTATTCTCTTGAATGTATTTTTAAAAAGAACCTTTTGAGTCGTAGTAAACGACGCCAGCGAAATGTTGGACTCCAAACTGTGTGTCGTGGTTGTTTTTGGGGGGGATGTAAATGTCTCCCTTCATGTGGACCTGGTTCATCTTTTGGAGCATGGTGATGTCTGTCCCCTGGAAGACAACGTACATGTTTAAAAGCTCCTGTGCTGCGTCCCATTAGAAACACGGGGAGAACAGACACCTTGGGGAAGTTGCTCTCCTCATCGATGAGCGCCAACATGTTCATTGGTTTGCTGGCCAGAACGTCCAGAGTGCGTTGGTTGTCTTGATAGTCGATTCGCTTCCAGACGATGTTCTCCCGAGCGTACTCATCCTGCTCAAGCTTGAACACGTGTTTGACGAAGAACTGCTGCAGCTGCTCGTTGGCAAAGTTGATGCACAACTGCTCAAAGCTGTAAAAACAAACGATGAACAGATTTTACTCTAAAACAGCAGAAGTCTTTAGAATCATGGCAGACGCTCACCTGTTTTTTTCAAAGTTCTCAAAGCCGAAGATGTCCAGAAGACCTATGGACTGTCGACCCTCGCTCTCCTCCTCAGGAGGTTTATAAATGGCTGCGTTGATTTTGTCCACCACCCAAATGAAAAGTCTTCCGTATATAGCCTGTAAAACAAGTTACACAGAGAACAGCTGCGTCTTATTGAAGCATCATCGTGTAACATGTTTCCTCATGTCATGTCCTTCCTGTCATTTACACAGTTCAGCTTCTTCTTGATAAGAGTTAAACTTTATCTACTTTTGGTAGGTGTGCAGTGATCATCACAGTATAAATAGAGCTGCTTCAGATGCATCTTTTACCTTGATGAAGGCGTCTCTGCCGTCCAAAGCTTGAGCCGGGTTCAGGATCTTCTTCACAGTGTCTCTAGCGGTTGTGACAGACCTCTGAATCAGACTCTTCTCTAGAGCTTTAGGGTCCACCTGAAAAAATAGTAAAACTCAGTTAATAAAGTCGTGACGTGTCTTTTCTATCAGCAGAGGAGCGTTGCACCTGCCTCCAACAGCTGGCTGGCCATGTTGAAATGTGATGACTTGAGGATGTCGCAGCCTTCCAGGTTATTCACAATAGTACCTGAAATAATGCAGAAAGTGACAGTCGGAGGGAAAAAAGACGAAACCGTCTGTATCATTTAAGGTTATTTAAACGTGACTGGTCTTACTCTCAAAGCCCACGTTGCCCAGGTGAAGAATAGCAGCGAGCAGTTTACAGATTTCCCAGGAGTCTGATTCTGTGAACATCAGGATCTTCAGAGCAGAACGGAAGTGAGCAAATTCTTTGACATCATCACGTCCTTCACAGCTGGTGCAGTTCCCCTGTGATACACCACCAGGATATTAACCACAGAAACAAGGACACTAAGAACAGATCAGGATGAAGGTCTCTACCATGGTCAGATATTTGTACTCTGCAGCCGTCCCCAGGGAAAGAATCTTCTTCTGTTCAGCTGACATGCCCATCAGCATGTAGTAAAAGATGTGGTAGTTTCTTTCCTCTCGTGCCTGTTTATTTATTAAAGGATCTTCATTTATTACAATGTCACTTTTATCTCAAAGAATCAGCTGACTAATCTCCCCACCTGACGACAAACTCTGGACTTCTCCAGCAGGTACTGCTCCACTCGGGCCCCTTCAATGGCCCCGCCCATGTTGAAGTAGATGTCAATGTACTTTCCAAATCTGCTGGAGTTGTCATTGCGAACGGTTTTAGCATTACCAAAGGCTGAGAGAGAGAGAGAGAGAGAGACAGGGATCATGTTAGGAGAACAGTGAGGTCAGATGGGATTTCATATGACTGCTGGACTCTGACCTTCCAGGATGGGATTAGCTTCTAGAATCTGCTGCTCGATCCAGGAGTGCTGTCCGCTCACTGCAGCCAGGAACTGCAACATCAGCTTCGTGCTCTCGGTTTTCCCTGCGCCTGACTCCCCACTGTTGGTCAAAATGTTGTTGATAAAACATGTTTATGGATTAACTCTGTGATGATGTGATACATGGACTTTGTTTCTGCCATGTTTTTAAATTATTCTTTGAACTAATAAACACCTGCTTTCCTCCAGTCGTACCGGCTGGTTTCATTTCCTTTCTGCAGTATCGTCATGCTGTTTCTTCTGTTTGCCAGTAAGAGTTTCCTTTAGATTTTTTGTTTCACTCACTTCATATTGACAGATGTTTGTCATGTGACTTGACCTCTGCTTTTTAACATAAAAGCTGTTTTTTTATTTAGTAGAGCTTAATCACTTAATGGTCTCAGATTCTGACTAATTATAGATGAGCACCTTGAAACCCTGAATATGAACAAACAGGTAAGATGGATGGATGGATGGATGGATGGATGGATGGATGGATGGATGGATGGATGGATGGATGGATGGATGGATGGATGGATGGATGGATGGATGGATGGATGGATGGATGATGGATGGATGGATGGATGGATGGATGGATGGATGGATGGATGGATTGGATGGATGGATGGATGGATGCTGGATGGATGGATGGATGGATGGATGGGATGGATGGACAGACGGTGTCCATCTGTCCCAACAGACAGATTCAGATCTAATTAAAAAGTGGATCTGTCTGTTGGAACCCAAGTCAACCTGAACTTTAGGAGTTCCACAGGGAACTGTTTTAGTGACACTATGTTTATAATGTAAAAACTGTTAAATCACTTTCTTTGAAGATGCTGTTTTTCATGCAGCTTCATTTTTAGACATGGTGTCACTTGGTCTGACATACAGACATAACTGAACATGTCTGAACTACGGCACAATGACTCGAAGAATCAGTTCACAGTTTCAGGTCTGTAGTGAAAATAGAGGGAAGTTCTAGTCGGGTTTAACATGAGGAATAATATTTTAACTAAAACAGCTAATAAACATTTTTAATTTTAGTTTTGACAAAAAGTTATAATTCTAGATCTGAGATAACTAATTTCACATGTTTGTCTGTGTAAACATTACATCATCATACTCTTTATTATGCATCACCAAAACCATCTGCCTTATTAAAACTGGACAGGATCAAAACAAGAGCTTCAGTGTTTCGTTAGGTCGGAGCACACCTGATGACACAGCACTGGTTCTTTCTGTTGCGTCTCATGTTGAAAAAGCAGGTGTCTGCGATGGCGAAGACGTGCGGCGGCAGTTCACCAAGCCGCCGGTTCGTGTACATGTGCACATGATCTGTGGTGTAGATGGGCAGCAGCTGGTAAGGGTTCACTGCAACCAGAATGGAGCCTGTGTACGTCTAAAGACAGAGAGATGTTATCACCACACAGACGCACTGCTGAGCATGTTAGAGACATAAAGAGGTTATTATGGTGGAAACAGCAACACGCCAAACGGTTCCTCTCAGTCACAGCAGCAGCGCTTCAGACACGTCGCTCTCTGGGTTGAAACATTTTAATGATTAGATTCACAATCAGCTGTGATCAGTTCTGATATTGATTCTATGATAGAAAATGATTAAAACTCTGTTCAAGAACCTCATAAAGACAACAGCGGTGTTTAAAACAGTTTGGTGCACGATTAAAAACATGAACTTATTCTAAACCACACGGTATGTTGTTTAAAATGTTTTAATTGACATTTCCCAATTCATGATACTGTCGGTCTGTCTGACAGATCAGATCATGAAAAGAATGAGGTTCCTCTGACCGGTTCTGCTTGTCAGAACACAGAACAGTTTCTTCAAGGTTTTTACACCAACATGTTTTAGATCAGATTCTAAACTCTTCCTGTATGTCAGTATAACTGAGTCCACTCTGCTGCTGAGAAGCAGGAAACACTGGAGGTCTTATCTTACAACAGAGGCTTATTGGTCTCTATGGAAACAAGCGGGTCGGTGATCAACTACAGGACAAAGTCTGCAGCTGCTCGACGAGTCAACACGCTGACGACTCACTTATGATCATCATAAAACTGGGCGGTTGTTCTGTGACTCAGAGGAAGAGAAACTTACATAGATGATGCCCTCTTTGTGGCGCACCATCAGGTTCCTGAGCAGTCCGGCCTCGTTTAGGTCGCCCAGCTTTATCATGTCATCCACACCTTTCACAGAGCTGGGGTGCATGGGCCGGACGGTGCCCTCCGTCTTCTTATTCACCTTGTGCTCCTGGATTTATTACAACAAGACAGTTTTTATTGTTTCATAAAAACTTTCACCTGAGTTTCCTGGATTAGAGCCATCACTAGCTGGTGTTGTACCTTTCCTTCATCATCCACCAGGTGAAGCTGTCCAGTGTCAGTGACCTTCACTTCAGCCCCGATCGGCACCCCGACACCGCTGTCCACCCACACAAACTCCCCCTGGTTAAAACAACAGCAGCTGTAACAGAAACCTGGTGGCGTGTTGGAACATCATGAAGTCGTGGAGAGTTGGAACTCAGTCTTACCTTACTTAAATGTAGCATGATGGAAACCTGGAAACAGTCTGAAGAACAATCCCTGGTTAGAGTCACAGACTCAACTAGTTCAGATGAGTTTTATATCTGTAGAATTTATTAAGTTTTATAAACTCACCTGTTTTTTAAAGACACTATGTTCTCGTCACTTTAAACACGCCTCTTTGTTTTTAGTTATTTCATAATAAAATCATTTTCTATCTGCATTGATTGATGCGTTCATGAGTAATTTTATTATAAATGAATATAACTTGAAATAAATTCTATTCACATTATTTCTAAGTGTAATGACAGACTCTTACCTGAGAACAGGTGTTCCTGCTATCACTGTGGAACCTTTTCCTTGAATGACCATGAAGCAGGAACATTTCTGAGTTTTGTCTCAGTTTATGGTCCTTTGACTTTGCTCCTACAAAGGCAGTGCCACCCACCGTCCATAACAACCAACCACCGCTGCTCTCAAACACAACGGCTGTAAATCTACAGCTGACTACAATATTTACTAAATTAAATAATCAGAATGAGAGAAGTTTTAACTACAGTTCAGATGGAGGACCCAGTAAAACCAGGACCCAGTAAAACCCAGTATATACACACTGATTCCAAACAATAACAAAGTAAATGGACTGTGTGTACGCTAGCTGGGACTGAACACTGGAAACAAGATGCATATAGCAGAAAACACCTTGTAACCAGGTGATATTAATAGGTGTGTTATAACTCAAATCTAGTTCCGGGTCGATATCACAGTAGTTGTGGGTCAAGTGCCGCTAACGCGTTGCCACGTAATTACAGGTAATCATGCTGTAAACAGCAGATAGGTAAAAGGAAGGACAGAGAATAATCTGGAAAATGAGAGAACATGAATAAAACGGCACAAATCAGTGAGATAAAACTGAACTGCACGTTAAAATAAACCTGTTACACTGTAAAACTCTAGTTGTGGAACAAATATTAAAAAGTGTACAGTAACTTTCTAACAATACAAGACTAAATTAGTTCTGGTTCCTGAATATAATCTGATAAAGCTGGTTGTTTAATCTGTTTCACCAGGTACAGTTTGTTTATATGTGACACATCAGCTGATTGTTCATCTAAATTTAAATGTTGTTTTTGTCCTTTAATTAATAAACCCATCAGGAAGATGAAAGAACAAACAGAGTAACGTCGTCTTTAAGGATCTTTACTATAATTACACAGACAGAAAACAATGTACAACATCTAGATGTCTTCAGGCTGACTTCCTGTTGTTACAGCGTGAAGCGTCTCACACACAAACACACAGTACAAACTGTTTCACTCAGTATAAAAACAACCAAATCAATGGAAAACCAAAAACACATTTACAATGATTTCATATAAATTCAGTTGGTTTTTTTCCTCTGAACTCAGCAGCCAAATTAAATGAACATGTTTATCTGGATGTGGAATAAAGAAGTTTGTCATTCTCACTTCACAACTATGGACACTAGTTATCCTTTAGGAGCTTCTTCCTCTACATAAAATCTGTTTAACATGCTTCTTGTTTAACCCACAGCAGGTTTAGATTAATCCTGAACATGTGGCTGATTACAGGGAACTAATCTGTCTCTATAGACATATCTGTGCGGCTGTGGCTCAGTGGTTAGAGCGGTCGTCCTCCAATTTGAAGGTTGGTGGATCGATCCCGGCTTCCACATGTCGAAGTGTCCTTGGGCAAGACACTGAACCCCATGTTGCCCCCCGATCTGCGTATCGGGTTGTGTGAGTGTTAGCCCCTACCCTCTCCCCCCGGTTTACATATCGGGTTGTGTGAATGGGTGAATGTAAAACTTGTAGTGTGAAAGCGCTTTGAGTGGTCTGAATGACTAGAAAAGCGCTATACAAATACAGGACATTTACCATTTACCATTTAATCATTTCTGAATGAAACAACCAAAAACGGCCCAAAATAATAATAAAAAAAGACAAATTTTAGTATTTTGGACTAAATGTAGACGTGTCTCTGTCCAGTTTTTATAAATGACTAAATGAAGGCACAGACTGATGAAGAGTCTTATGACTGAAATGAGTCTGTTTACACACTGAACTAGAAACAAGATTTACTCCATTCAGCTTTTCTGACGTTGTTTATTTGAACTCAGATGATCTGACAGGAAACGTTGCGCTGACGATTCATGGTAGATACACAATGAGCTGTCTTCACACTGTCCAAACCAAGAGGCAGAATGTAAATGTGTAGAATGGCTGTAAGTGTCCCGGGTGTGGACAGTGTCCATCCAGTTGGCCACATGAGTAATATGTAGAATATTTCGTCTCTGCTTGTCCAGGTGTCCTGTGTGGTCTGAGGAGGTCAGGAGGGGTGCATGTGACTGTTAATCATAGCACCAAAGTTTAGAGCAGCTCCTTTACCCCGTCATACAGGGGCGAGCGGTGGGCGTCGACAGGTGGAAGCCCCGCCTACGCGCGCTCTTTACGCTTCAGCTTGGAGGACTTTTTGACGGTTCCGTTCTTGTTGAGCAACTTCAGCACCTTCTCCTTGTGTTCAAGCACTTTCATCATGGTGTCTCTGGCTTCAGTCACCTGGTCCATCACCAGCTTGCAGCGCTGCATGTTACCCTGAGAATCAAACCAGCACATCAGAAGAACATGGAGAACATGAAGAACCGCCCGACATGCAGCTGCAGCTCGTGTTTGTTGTAAACAGATGTCTTGTAATCTCTTTTTACAAAACAACAAATACAACCATTTAGATTATTCTAATGAAACTTTAACAATCCAGTTTAAATAGAACAATTTCAACCAAATTGAAGATTTAAATAAATGTTTATAAAACATGTTTTGATGCTTTTGTTGTTACAAACTGAAGATTCAACACAATCAGCTGATTGCTTCAACAGGAAATGTTTTATTTTTACTGACTCAATATTTCTGTAAAGTGTTTTGAAATGACTTTAGAAATAAAAATACTAGGGCTGGGACTTTAACGCGTTAATTAAGATTAATTAATTACACAAAAATAACAAGTTAATTTTTTTAACGCATTTTAATCGCACTTATTTAAGCACCGCAGAACATCTGTCATGAGTTTCAGCTGACCGATTATACTGGAGCACCTACCAGCGTTCATTATTTAGGACAACAACAAACCACAGTGAACATGAATGAAGAAGCGACCGCTTTGATTGGCCCCGTGGATGGGAAGTTTTGTTCTAAAAAATGACTGGATGGAAGCGTGGATAAGAGCATGTGTGCAAGCTATGCAGCAAGGAATTTGCACATCACCGCAGCACATCGGGCCTGAAGTATCACCTCAATGTTAAACATATAGCAGCTAGCGTGGACGTTAGCCCGACTCCGAGTACAAGTGTAGACATTTTCTACACTTAATGCACTGGTCTGTTGGACTTGGTTGAACAAAAATAAACAATATTTTGTTGCTTAAGCTTATGTGTATTCAGTCATGATTCAATGCTATACTAAAAATCCGTTTGAAAAAAATTCTCACTGTTCTCTGGTCAAATATTTATATGCGATTAAAATGCGATTAATTTTGATTAATTAATTACAAAGCCTCTAATTAATTAGATTAAAATTTTTAATCGAGTCCCGGCCCTAAAAAATACATAAATTAAAGCTTTAAAAATGGTAAAACCCTTTTTGTCCCGCAGCGATCTGGAGAAGACTGTTCATACTTTATCAGCTTGAGGCTTGACTACTGTAACGCCTTATATTTTGGAATTAATAGAACATTAATAAAACACCTACAACTTGTCCAAAACGCTGCGGCTCGTCTGTTGGTCTCACTTCGTCTTATCTGTGTGAGATTTTATACTTTTACCTGCCCAGCAGATCTTTGCGCTCCACCGGTCAACGCCTGTTGGTGGTTCCTTGAACAAGCTCTAAAACTTGGGGCGAGCGCTCTTTGCTGGTCCAAGGTTCTGGACTGTCCTACCTGAACATCTTAGAGGAATCACCGACTTAAATCTGAACTAAAAGCTCATCTGTTTCAGGCTGCTTATCCCTCGTCCATCTTCTTTTATAGCTGTTATTATTATTGTTCTGTATACACTCACCGGCCACTTTATTAGGTACACCTGTCCAACTGCTCGTTAACACTTAATTTCTAATCAGTCAATCACATGGCGGCAACTCAGTGCATTTAGGCATGTACACATGGTCAAGACAATCTCCTGCAGTTCAAACCGAGCATCAGTATGGGGAAGAAAGGTGATTTGAGTGACTTTGAACGTGGCATGGTTGTTGGTGCCAGAATGGCTGGTCTGAGTATTTCAGAAACTGCTGATCTACTGGGATTTTCACACACAACCATCTCTAGGGTTTACAGAGAATGGTCCGAAAAAGAAAAAATATCCAGTGAGCGGCAGTTCTGTGGGTGGAAATGCCTTGTTGATGCCAGAGGTCAGAGGAGAATGGCCAGACTGGTTGGAGCTGATAGAAAGGCAACAGTGACTCAAATAACCACTCGTTACAACCAAGGTAGCCAGAAGAGCATCTCTGAACGCACAGTACGTCCAACTTTGAGGCAGATGGGCTACAGCAGCAGAAGACCACGCCGGGTGCCACTCCTTTCAGCTAAGAACAGGAAACTGAGGCTACAATTTGCACAAGCTCATCGAAATTGGACAATAGAAGATTGGAAAAACGTTGCCTGGTCTGATGAGTCTCTATTTCTGCTGCGACATTCGGATGGTAGGGTCAGAATTTGGTGTCAACAACATGAAAGCATGGATCCATCCTGCCTTGTATCAACGGTTCAGGCTGGTGGTGGTGGTGTCATGGTGTGGGGAATATTTTTTTGGCACTCTTTGGGCCCCTTGGTACCAATTGAGCATCGTTACAACGCCACAGCCTACCTGAGTATTGTTGCTGACCATGTCCATCCCTTTATGACCACAATGTACCCAACTTCTGATGGCTACTTTCAGCAGGATAATGCACCATGTCATAAAGCTGGAATCATCTCGGACTGGTTTCTTGAACATGACAATGAGTTCACTGTATTCAAATGGCCTCCACAGTCACCAGATCTCAATCCAATAGAGCATCTTTGGGATGTGGTGGAACGGGAGATTCGCATCATGGATGTGCAGCCGACAAATCTGCGCCAACTGTGTGATGCCATCATGTCAATATGGACCAAACTCTCTGAGGAATGCTTCCAGCAGCTTGTTGAATATATGCCACGAAGAATTGAGGCAGTTCTGAAGGCAAAAGGGGGTCCAACCCGTTACTAGCATGGTGTACCTAATAAAGTGGCCGGTGAGTGTATCTTCTTTGTGTTCACTGTTTTAGCTGATTAATTCTCTTGAACTTTTTTATGTTTCTTAATACTGTGAGGCACTTTGGTTCACTTATGGCTGATGGTAAAGTCCTATACAAATAAAGATTGACTAAAAACGATAAAGAGAAAACAGTTTGTCCAACACAAGCACATGAACAGAGTCCTTAATGAAGTTATGCTGCAGGTGAATTCCTGTTGGGGAGGCTGAAGATTTTATTCTGAAAGTTATACAGCTGTATTATTTGGAATATGATGAATTTTACTGGGATTAAGGATGAAGGAAGCAGCTTAAACAGATGGTTAAAGGCGACATTACAGCTGTTAGAGTCCGTGATAATATACTCTATAATATTTATAATAAAAAATACTTGTTATGAATTAAGGTAGTTTTTTATGTTTGTCCATCTTTCTAACACGTTTCTTATCTTTTGCAACTTTACTATGAGTCAAATTAATTAAAACATTATTAGAATCAACTAATTGTACAATAATTTCAGTTTATAAATTTCTTTTTGCATATTTTAAAATTCTATCAAACTATGTATTAAACTTCCTCCCAGCCATGATAAAAACATGTTTACTGTTTCATCCTATTACAATATTATAATATTATTATAATATTAAACTGAATTGTTAATAAAAGCAAAAGACTGATGTGTGTTAATTATAGAATAAACAATAATGATGTTACATTTGACTTCAGAAGTTTGTTTTTTTTGCAGTTTAAACAAGTTTCTTTGTATCATTTCTTATTTACATGGATATTATTTGGCTGTTCATTCTGTTCCTGGTTAAAACTATTTGAAGTGGTAATATCAAGTATAGAAGGTTTTACCATCTGAACTCGAAGTCTAACGGCAGTAATGATAATACCTGTATGAGCTCGTTGATTCGGTGAAGGTCGTCGTCAGCACCTGCCCTCTTCTTTGGAATAAGGCCTTCTTGGAGGGTGGAGAGGCGGCTGTACACGTCATGCTCCAAATTTGACTGCAAAAATAAAACTAGGTTTAAATAACATCCAAACATCAAAGCTAAAGCAGACTGGATACACCTGAGAGTAATGATGAATTACAGGTGTGCAGTTCCATCTGTGTGTTATACCTTTAACAAGATGGTGACTGCTGATCACTGAGGAATAACACCAAGTTAATTTTACAGACTTTTTATTGCCATTACAAGGTTTATGTTCCTTAACGGGGGTTCCAGTTAAATTTAGTGTTACATGTTTGTTGTGATACAATCCGTGTGCAGATCTGAGATCAGCTCTCACCAACTGTCGCAGCTGCGCAGCACACAGGTGGATTTTCCAGCCTTGTGCTCTGCAGGCCACGCCTCTCTGGTTGGCCATATCCTGTAAGGTGCATTTCTTCTCCTCTGAGAGAGAAATGAGGTCGTTATCAGAAGATTCTGTTCATTTTAATACATGCACTTACTGAAGAATAATAAGACGCTCACCTTTGACCCGAATTTCACTGTATCTCTGGAAATGATGGTACGCAGCTTTCCAAGGGTTACGGTAGTGTCGCAAAAGAGTGATAGGTGGGCGGGGCTTGACTGGCACATATCGAACTCCTTCTTCATCTTGAAGAGAAAAACAGAGACAATCTGAGTTTCCTGATCAGATAAATTGGTCTGGTAGTTGCAGCAGTGGTGGGTAGAACATACCAACGTATTCCCTCGGTGGAGACTCGCGTCTCTCTGCCCTGCTGGTAATCGACCTGCCCAGGGCCTTCTCTTCATCTGTACTGTTGGTTTCAACCATCTCGCTCTCCTCGGTGGAGATAATGTGCTGCTGTTTGCGAGGCTTCTTCCTCGGGGAGGCTCCAGTGATCAGATCGCCAGTAGCAGCTGCGTTCAGCGTGTTGGCCTGGGTTGTGAGTGCCGGTGCTGATGTAACACTCACACTGGGATCTATAGGGATGCACATGATGTTCACTGGAGTTACTTCAGTTAATCAGAGCAGATGTTGATAAAATGGAAGACAAACTTACCTGGTTGTGAGGTGTCCATCGACTCTACCTCCTGTTTTATTTTTACATCAGGGCAGGTGGAGCTAGCAGCACATGCAGCAGTGCTACTGGCTGCAGGCTGAGTGGGGGAGGCAACAGTGTTACCCATTGAGGCAGGAACAGGAGGGGTCACAGCCATGGCTGCTGGCAGTGATGAGAGAACAGTGGAGGGCTGGGAGGGAGGTGCAGGTGTAGCCAGCATGGTGGAGATGGCCTGGGCCAGGTGCTGGGGGTTGGAGGCCACCACCTGCTGCTCCCCTCCCTGAGCAGGTAATGCTTCTACTGTGGCCATAACTGGAGGGACCACTGGCATGTGCACCTCAGCTTTGGGTTTCACACTAACAAAAACATTTTAAAAAGTGTCAGCTCACAGACAAACATCAGATTAGGATATAAAAACACAGATGTAACTGATGAAGCCTCACCCTGCAGGCCTGGGAGATCCTGCTCCTCTCACACCACTCTCAGTTCTGCCACTGGTGGATTCACTCGGCTGGGCAGGGATCAGATTCTTACGAACACAACTGGAACAACAAGAGACACAACAGCTGTTTGTTTAAAGCTTTCCTGTATGTGAGGTCAGTAAAACCCCCGACTCGTTTCACTTACATACAGTAAATAATGTAAGACAGCAGAGAAAGATGGAGGATGTTTGTGACGCCAGTGAAAGAAGCTGATGTTTGATTAAAAGCTGTTTAGTTCTGTGTTGACAGGAAGAACGTCTTTCAGACAGACATTTAATAAGGAGAACAAGACGATGCATTTATTGAGTGCATCACTCAATGTGTTGATGTCACTCACCTTTCAGTCGCAGGTTTTTTGCGAAGGATGCTGGGCCGAGGGGAGGAAACCAGAGCGGGCCCTCCTCCGACTCCCCCCTGGGCGTGGGGCTGCACCATGGTAGCTACTGGCTGGGTCGTGTTGCTAATGGGACCGGCTACAAAGCCATCAGTCAATACAACCCCTGATTAGAATAAAATATGCATTACCAAAAAACCCACAACTTTAATACTAATAAACAACACATCTACAGTGAACTCATATTAATTTGGTAAATACCAGGTTTTCCCTCTGACGGTTGTTGTTGCTGCTGCTGCTGTGTGACTATTGGCTGTTGCTGTATTCCTTGTGTGGTGATTGGTGAAGGTGTGTGCAGCCCCTGAACTCCTATCTGTGCAGGCTGTATGCCCTGCGCAGCGATTGGTGCAGGTTGGATACCCTGGGTGCTGATTTGTGCTGAGGGAAGACCAATTCGATCCACTGCCATCAGCTGCATGTGGTTAAGGTGGACTGTGGTAGCCACGCCCACTCCAGCCTGAGTGGGCAGTGCTGAACTCGGAGCTTGAGGTGTGACTTGAAGAACAAAAAATTAAATCAGATTTCTACTTTCATATTTTACCAAAACAGACATTTTTCACAGGTTGAATAAGCATACGCTACAATAATCACTAATAAACTATGTTTTTAAAGAGCTAGAAATAATTTTCTTATCTTTAGACAAAGTACTGCCAGCTATGTTACATGGGTTAGAACTCAGTAGCAGTCATTCAAACCAGAAACACAAATATACAAGAAAAAAGCAGAGAGCTGGTCTTCAGGAATAATATCTGAGATATTAAATAACTGAGAAGATGCAAGTCAAGGACTGGAGATTATCTCCTGCCAGCTTAGACTGAAAACAGCCAGTGAGTCACATCCATTTAATCTTTTATTAGATAGAAACAATCTTCCATTCATATATGCACATCCTCTGATAGACATACCAAATTATATTAAAGCTAATAAAATCTTTTATTCTTCTTTATGAATCGGTGATCCCACATTTCAACAAAGAATTATAACATTTCACATTTAAAGGTGGTAAATAGGATTTTGTAGCATTTAGATCTCAAATTTACATTAAAATTATTTTTATTAACTTGTAACAGTCTTGTACTTCTGGTTTCCAAAAGAAAAAAAACTTATAATATTAATAAATCATAGACCTAGTGGGGCTTGAAATAAAGTATCCAATAGATAACGAACCTGTTTAATTATCTGTTGGCTACTAGCTTGTCAATCACACTTATACTGCTAACAGTAACAATAAACAGCTCTTTACCACTGATGATCCTGACATGTTAAAATAAATAAAGTTGTAGTATTACCAAAAAACTCCAGCGATGCTGATAGTAAACAAACAGAAGACTACTACACAAGTTCACAATTCTAATGGAGGCGTTTCTGGCGTCGGGGGGGAAGGGAGGGGGAGAGGGGGGGGACTGCAACGCACGCGCACTATTCAAAAATGACAAACAGCCATAGAGCTTCTCATATGGGGCAAAATCCTCTTCACCACCTTTAAGTGAGTTTAGGATTTTTACCACCCCCTGGCTGATCGTGCCATTGCATTGACCAGATGTATGACGACTACAGACAGGAACAACACGAGGAGGACAGACTCTCATTAGCTGACTACACGGACCGGGAACACGGACGGGAGATGGGGGGTGAGTCGTGCTTAGAGAGAACGGGTGAGAACCATCAGATGATCCAGACTTTTTAATAAAAGACCTGATTCTTCATAAACTGATTCATTCTGTACATCATCTGCAGAATGTCTGACAGGAGGATCATCCAGCTTCTAATCTCTGTCTCGGTCTCTCTACATGTTAGTTTACATACACACTAACACTGACCAAGTCAGGACATGTTCACCTGATAAAAAAGTATCTATATTAACATTACGTGAAAAATATATTCTGTATATCAAATTGAAACATTTTCTAACTACTTTTTACTGTTTTTCATTTTTGTGACAGGTAAATTTTTAAAGGGGAAAATCTTTGCAGATTATAACATTTACATGTTCCAAAACTGAATTTATATTGGAAACCTGATTAATTCTGAGCTTTGAATACCAGATAAGTGAAAGTGTTTAGCAGTGCTTACCTGGATACTGGCGAATGGTGGAGACAGAGCTGCTGAGGGGGGTGTAGGTGTGTGTCAGAGGGTAAGATGACGAGTATGCAGGCAGGAAATACTGGAACTGAACTGGCACAGAAGGCCTTGAAGAAATTCAAGATTTATGCAAGATTATTATTTCAGAAACAAACTATTTTCAGAAATAATTACCAATTTGTTGTGTTATTCTGTTATTGATGTTTTTCTAAGATGATTTGCTTGTTTACAGGATAATTCATCATTAAATAAAATTTTACAGGAAACCATGTGAATATAAAGAAAAGCTTATTGTTTAATAAACAGATATAATGTTTACAATTTATTTACATTAAACTAACTCAATGAGTTGCACTAAAGAGTTAATTTCTTGTTCTGACCTGTTGTCACTTCTGGCCTCCATAGGGACGGGATTAGGAGACGACCTGTGACCTGGTATGGAGATGAGGTTGGCTCTCTCTCCCGGGTAGTCTGACTGAGACCGAGATGTAGAGTGGGCAATAGGCTGTGGGACCACTTTAGCTGTGGACAACACACTGTGGTTACAGAGCTGCAAAGAATGAACAGTTTAGAAACAAGTAAACTAAAGAGGTGGACTTACCAACAGGGATGGTAGAGGTGGTCACTGCTGTAGCATGGGATGAGTGTGATGCCATTGTCATGGTGACTATAGTGCTACTTGTCATTTGGGTGTGAGGGACAGTGCCTAAGGATTGTTGTAAATAAATAAATAACACACCAGGGATGCAAAAATAAATAAAGTTAAGTAAACAAAAAGCCAAATACCTATTGTGGTTGTTGATGGCACAGTGTTAGTGGCAACAATTGGTGCCACTGTTGCTGCAGGAGTCACAGTACTAAAGATGGGCTTCTGTTTCAAACAAGAAGGATGGAGTCAGATTTATTATTGCACTAAAAGATGAAGGAAACAGAGTTATATTTTTATATAACGCAGTAACCTGAGCCATGGTGTGTGGCGGCTGGGCTTTTTGAGCTCCAATCGCAGGGTGTGACGGCAGAGTGATTCGCGTGGCGCTGTCACGGGAAGACTGAGGTCTCTGAATACCAACAGGAGGTGGTGGTGGGTGAATAGTCAGCGCTGGACGCCTGAAACGATCAAATACCCAAATTATTACTGAAACAACACAAGCAGTGAATAGAAGTTCTGAACCACATCAGAGAACAAGTCAAGTGTTGCATTCAGAAATCTCTCTTTTCAAGCCAAAAAAAATATAATTTCAATAAAACATCTTAATGTTGACATTCACAAAAGGCCAGTACAGACATATTACAGGACAACTGTAAATAAATCCAAAATGTACCCAGAGTTCTGCATTCAGGTTGTTGTTTTTCAAACACAGCTGTTATTCACACAGTCCCATTAATCTAATACTGATGTATAATTCTTTTTGTGTTTCATAACAGCTGAACCTAAGGTAACCAATCCTGCAGAGCTGAATAATTAATTGGGTTCCATATTTGTTCCACTTACCCATGTGTCACCTCTGAGTGAGTGACTGTCGGGCTGATAACTGGGGACTGCGTTCTAGTGGCTGAAATGGGGGCTACCACAGTTGGGAGGACAGCAGTGGATGTTGTCACAGCAGGGCGGGACTGCAGACACAAAGATTTATAACTGTTACACAAAGTACTTCTTGTCTGGTACAATCTTCCCCTCTTTTGTTTAAAGTTCTTAAACACACCTGAACAGTCTGGTGAATGATGTGCTGCACTGTGGGCTGACCAGGACCTGCACTCGCTCCGGTGGCTGGCCGTAAGACCGTTTTGGAGCTGGACATCACGGCTGCTTCGGCAGCACCTGCAGGGTAGATAATACAATAAAAATAGTTTATTAAAATGCATTGTAACAAAAGACACATCGCTGTTTTAATAACAAGCTAATGTGATATACTGAGATTATCAAAATAGTTGTACCCCGAGGTAAATGGGATGTGAAGGTCTGGGAAGGGACAGCAGCAATTTGTCCCCTAATGATGTGAAAGTTAGCTGGCATCAGGTGGTGTAAATTGCTAGCATGACCCTGAAACAATATGAGAACAGAACAGATTATTAACTAACGGCAATAAACATGCACTAAGAGCTGATGTACAGTGTACTGACCTGCTGACCACTGATGGTTGCCACAGGGATGGGTGGGGTGGAGGGCATGGTGCTCTCGATGGTGACTGCAATGTGACTTGCCACCTTGGGTATATGAGCTTGGTTAGAAGCTGGTGCTGGAGCAATGAGGCGACTTGGCATTGGTGATTTCAGCACAGCCTAAAAATGGAACAGAGAATATCAGTTTTAAAGTGCTGAACTCCAGGGAAAAAAGGCATTAACAAAGTTTAACATTTAAACTCTTAATAGTTGTCTTTAAGTTTTTGTGACGAGACAGGACTAACAGGATCGGTAGGATCTTTACAGAGAAAACCTGTAGGAAAATTTTATTTGTGAAATGAGATCAATCTTGTTAATTTATATTTTAATTATGAAATATTTCCTTCTGTGTCAATTTGATTGAAAAAAAAAAACATTTCACCATATGATGCATGTTCAGAGCTTCTATAAACTGGGATGCAAGAGGGTTTTTACCTTCATCTGCCCCTCAGTGAGGACTGCAGACTGGCCCTGTGGGAGGTGAACTGTGGGGGCAGGTACGGTCACAGGTGTGCCAGGTTGGATTGACACAGTTTGAGGAGCAGCTTGTGGCTGCCCATGTGTCTGTACTTGTGGGTAAGGTCTGACTACCATTGTCTCCTGCTTGTCATCCCTGAAAGCCAAAGTGCCCCCACTCATTGGAGATGGATGGTCCTGCTGATCAGCAACCCGACTGCTTTCCCCATCTCCACCAACTGAATAAAAATACATCAGATTCAACATCGTTATCAGAAGCATTTCATGTAACTAAAAAGCATCACGTGAGTGACTACAGTGATAATGTTGTACCTGGAGCATTTGATGGCTGGTTGACAGGAATCAAGTTTGTGGCTGCAGGAATCTGAGACGCAGCCCCACTTGGAGTGGGCAGTCCGTGTCTGGAAAACTGCTGTGAGCTCATTTTAACTACTTCTGACCTAAATATTAAAATCAAGCATTAGTTCTTGTGCCAAATAATACTACAGCTTTCTCTGTCCTAAGGTGAAGTGAATGACCGCTAACAGCAGCGCAGAGACGCAGCAGGCTGATCAGAATGATCCTTCATTGCAAGCTAAAGTAACAAGGGCAAACAGTAACGTTAAACAAATTGCGTTGGTGAAATAAATTACATTAACACGTGGTGCAAAACAGGATAACATCGTAACCGCCTTCGTTCTGCGTGATAAACGACTGTACAAGCGCTGGTCAAAAAACAAGTTAGACTGGTGGTACAGAAATAACTTTGTTCCTGACCACAACAAAATTACCAAATGCGATCTCTGCTCATTCAGAAATATTTTTCTGCACTCGACGGTTTTGGTCTTTTAATCCCAAAACTAAAAGCCAACGTTGTTAGCGAGCTATTTTGGCTAGCAGCAAGCTAACATCCCACTCGATAACCAGATGTCGCTGCTTTCAACTTCTAAACTTTCAATTGCAAATGCTTCTTATCGCTAAACAAAAAAACAATATGTGTTTGTAGGAGTGCAAAATTACCGTATCGCCAAATAACTAGGCAAAAGTCGTTCTCCAGATTAAAATTTTTCCATTCGTCTTTTCTTTTTTCCAACATGTAAACCGGAAGAACGTTCAGCGAGAACCACAGTTCTTTGCCTCTTTCCACCAATCAGGGAGCGCGCTGCCAGATTGTTGACCAATCAGAGCCGCGGAATGGCTTTGTCCAACCTGGTCCTTCTTTGATCCGCCCAAAGCTATTGGCTCTCAACGAGCGTAAATCTGCACCAATTTACGCGGCCCGCAAACAGCGGTCACGTGGTCAACTGAGCAACCAGCTGTGCTGACCTCCGCCTCCGCTATATTTAGTCCAAAGAAGGGAAGGAAAATAATCTACTTCTTTTACGTTTTTAAAGATCCTATTATATTCTCCAGGTAGTACGTCAACGACAGATATCCACTATAACAGTAACAACAATGTTAAGTGTAGACCCAACAATATCTATTTCTTAAACCCTCAAGGTATACTTTACTATATTTTTGCATCTAAGTCAAAATAGATTTATTACCCAGTTTATAGCCCATGTGAAGATATTTTTCTTATAAATGTTTCTTATAAGCTGTTGCCTTGCAGCAAGAAGGTCCTGGGTTTAAATCCAGGCGGGGGCCTTTCTGCATGGAGTTTGCATGTTCTTCCTGTGCATGCGTGGATTTTTCTCCGGGGACTCCGGCTTCTTCCCACAGTCCAAAAACATGCAAGTTAATTGGTTACTCTAAATTGTCTCTAGGTGTGAGAGTGGATGTGAATGGTTGTTTGTCTCTGTGTGGCCCTGTGATGGACTGGCGACCTGTCCTGGGTGTCCCCCGCCTTTCGCCCGAAGACTGCTGAAGATAGACACCAGCCCCCTGCGACCCTGAACAGGAAGAAGCAGGTTAAGAAAATGGATGGATGTTTCTTATATGGATCTTCCCTCTCATGAAGTTTAAATCAAACTTGTCAACACAATTTATCAGGCTGTTAATTCCAGAAATGGAAGAAAATCAAGACCTTCAAATGGAGAGTTTAACCACAGGTAACTCCCAGCATGATGTACAATGAAATAATACTTTTTATAAATTGTTGATGTTAATTGTAATAGTGTTAGTTATACAAACAGTCTACAAGTAGAACCAAAACTGCACTGATATAATCATAATTACACTACAGTTAAAGTTTCAATCCATGTGAAAAATAATATCCTTATATAAAAAGTTCAACTCATTTATGTTAGATTTTATTAAAGTCATGTCCATATCTGTGGAAAAGCTTGTTATACAAAAATAGTTTATTATAAAAACTAACTCTCAGTTTGTATAACGAGAAGTTTACTGTTTAAATAATTAAAATCTTAAAATTAAAATCTTTTCTGACTATGCACAGATCCTCTACACCACATATCTAACAAAAAGCGCAAGTTCAGTGAAATATTTTCTAAATATTCATAAGTTAGTTAGACATAGTCTTTATAACTTGCATTTCTGTTGGTCTGGTGACTGCACTGGGTTCTTGAGAGTATTCACTGGTTCTGAAGAAGAACTAAGGTATTTAAGTTGTGACTGATCCTAAATCTAGATCTTCAAAGTGTTCTCCTCTTGACAGTTAATGAATGTTACAAAGCAATATGCCAAAGCACAGTTTTGCTAACCAGATGCATGTTGCAGTACTTGAACTCAATCACTAGAGAGCAGCATCAAATTATAAAACTTTACATTATCAGTTGATTTTATCCAGAGATTACATATATGTGGAAGAAAGATTTTTCATTCACAGTGAAACATTCAGTTCTGTTACATTACATTTTGTTCTGTTTAATTCAGTTACTGTCCATCATACTCCATGACTGAGGTGGAAGATGAGAGTGTTAAGGTGTTGCAGGGTGAAGGGAGGATAGGAAGTTTGCTTGGGGCATGAGAGGAAGACATTTAGTTCTTTAAAGAGGCTCTTCCATTAAAAATGGGTTTTCTGAGGTTTCTGTTGAATATTTTAGCTCCACAGGTGTTCTTACCTTCATAGTGGGTGAAAACAGGTCAACAACTTCTCTTTCAGTTTTTATCTCTAAAACTACGCAGGTGGTGATAAAACCTGAGTTGTCCCGAGTTTGAATGGCTGGTACTTGTTTCATCACAACTTCTTTGCTCGTTTGTTAGTTCCTGCAGTTGAAACCACGCCTAGCATGCTGCTGGCTAAAAACCGTAGCATAAGATGTAGCAAACAGGAAGAATGTCTGATGTTGCCATGGACAGTGGGGCAGGAAACAGTATTCTTTGCTCTCATAGGCTAGTTTGTTAGCCAATCTGAGTCCAGCAAATTCGAATAATGAATATGAATGAGCTGCTGCCCAAAGCCCGATGGAACCAGCCATACAAAATGGCTGCCATCTACTCAACACCTAACAGGTGAAGATGGGTCAAATGCAGAGCCCAAATTTTCCCAAGAGGGATTAATGAAGTAAGCATTATTATTATTATTATTACAAATCCATTTGAGATTGTTGTGTCTGCAGTTTAGCAACAGTTGAGCCAATGGGGTCACGTGTAGAGTCATATTAGTTGATGGTGGATCGTAAACTGCTACTAAAGTAACACTTGTGAACTCTCTTGGTCGAAAATACAGATGAAAACTAACAGCTAACAGTTCAATTTCTGGGCTGCAGACGATATTTCAAAACAGCATGTCCTGGAGAACTCCATCTGTTGTTAAAAAGAATTGCTATGCCACCTCCTTTTCTTTTTCCACTCTTTTCCAAATCTTTGTCCATATTGTCTGAAAGCCAGGCAGAGACAAGTTGAAGTTGGTGATTTGATCCTGTTGCTATAAGTCAATGCAATACTTATTTGTCTGGAACTCATTACAGTAACACCTGGTACCTGCAGCTAATGAGCTCATGTTTGCTATTGACCACTTAAACATCAACTTGGCACATAAAAGACAATCACACTCACTTCTCAATGCTCAGTCATTGATTCAGATCAAGCCAAGAGCTACTGAAAGTTTTTTGTAGGTCTCGTCAGTAACCAGTCATGCTAAGGTCCAGCTTTGCCCGTCAGCTCCAGCTCTCAACCTTGCAATGACCTCGGTTAGCCTCCTGCTACCCTGACCATTAGTGACACTCATCCACACCCAGCTCTTCAAAACTCTGGCTCTGCCTAGGACTTTTACTCCCAGCAAGTTAACCCCCGATTGCATGTAGACAGCGATGCCAACACCCCAAGCCACTTCTCCACACCAAGCAGCATTACATTATTATTATTGCATTGCAGATACTCTGGCTGGGTCTTCAAGCTCATCCATCTTTGTTGCAAGAGATCTGACATTACCCATTATAACAATAAGTGAAAAAATAACAGCAGAAAGGCCAAACCAGAATTATTAAGAAAATTAAAATAGTAAGATTTAAAACAAGGAAGAACTTCTAAAAAAATAAATAAAAATCTGCCAATGACATCACAGAGCTATACCACCGGGATGCCACCATGCCACAGCTCTATTCTAGGACAAGATATTAAAGTAACTTTTGTCATCTGTAATACTATATACTCAGAGGTGTCAAAAGTAGAAGAGAAAGTAGTAGAAAGCACAAATCCTGCAGAAATTCTGCCATGTTTTTGGATCTGCCTGTACATCTAGAACAGGTGTTTTCACCAACTAGCTCTACCTGGTAAATGAGCTGTGCTAATTGAATTCAGCTGGTTTATTGATAGTTGGAATTGCTGCTGGACTGGATTTCTACTTTCTACTTCTGACACCTCTGTATATACTACTCTATTATTTAACTTAAAAAGAGTAGACTAGAGGACTATCCAGTTCTTCAAATGTTTACAGTCTAACAGGCTTTATGTTTAGATGTATCATCAGTGTACTCTTCTCAGGACACAGTAGTTTTCCATGATGTTCTCTTTCTTCTTACGACAGACCAGTGTAAGTGTCTTGCTTGGATTGTTGTGCCAATCTCTGAGCTGTTTTCATCATTCCTACCAAGGCTTTTAATCCTGAGTAGAGTAGCTGGCATACCAAGGTGATATACACCTGTAAAGGTGGACTCCACCATACACCTGAAGAAACTGGTTAGAACTGTGGAAGACATTCTGGATTTCCTGAAATACCCGAGGGCGTTCTGTACTGATTTGGTGCACTGATGTTAATTTCAACCCTTTTAACTTTAGTAATTAAACAGTCCATTCAAATATATCTTGGTCATATTAAAGGGTTAGATAAACCATTCCTGCAAGCTGGGACATGCCGGGCGAATTCCTCAGCCTGGCTCAGTCACTCGGTGACCTACACCTGCTGACATGTTGTTTTAACTTAGAACTTGTGAAACCCTTGTGACATTTCTTTTTTTTTTTGCCTGCCAGTTAAAAGAATGAGGTTGGAGAATGTGCAGTGTATGCAAGTTATTTTCACTGAGAAGTGGCAAGACAATGAATTGTTAATAAGAGGCTTTAGGAGTGGTCATGGGGAGTGTGTATTTCAAAAGGGACCATGCATTCATTAAGTCAGCTCTGTTGTTTTTATTCTGTATCCTAACAATTTATTCAAATTTATTTGCCAATGTTTTTTTTACATTTGGATCCCTTACTGATACCGCAGATGTCAAATTGCTTGTATCAGAGTTTGATCTTCTGCCTGTAGTCAGATGTCACCATCTTCATGTAACCCAGAGGCCTCACCCCCCCGTCACTCTGTGTTCATCTAAACATCCATCATTTTGACTTATAATAAATCAGTTCCCTCAGATTTATGTGTTGATTCACTAAAAAACACTTGTAGACTTACACTGTATTACAATGTTCTGAGAAGGAAAGTGTTAAAGACTGGGTTCTTCTTTACATATGCCATTGTAATAAACTCCACAGACACATTTAAAATTTAACAAGTTGTGAAAAAAAAATCAAATAATTTCAGTTGCTTTGAATTCTGGGAGAAACTCCTTAGGAATGCAGCAGGAGTTGGAAAGGACTCCAAAGGAAGTAACCTGGCCACAGAAACTATCATTGTTTCAACCTGAGATGAAGAAACAGCACACTTGTCAGGATGGAGGGGTGTGTCAGGGATCCTTGGCAACTCTATCCATACCCTTATTTCAACTATGACTCAAAAACTCAACCATTCTAAACCTTGATCCAAACTCAATGAACTTTTTTTGAAAAAAGGTTTAACCTCTTCAAAATAAGAAGAATGGTTTCATTTGCCTTAATTAAAATAAACCCTTGTGGAAGAAATTCAGTATTTAACCTATATGTCAACCTATATATAACCTTAAAATAACACATTTTCAGCTTGTTCCCAATAGAAAATAGATGGCTAAATTGATCTTTTTGGCTATAAACTTTGAGCTTTACATTAGTAAGTGATTCTGCTAATAGTGGTGGGGGTGAGAGGTAAAATCATTTTGTTGAAAGAAAGAATACACCTCAAATCCAACACTTGGGGCCTAAAAGCAGTGCAGACCATAGTGTTGAAGTAGACTCCAAAGATAAGTGCAAGTTGCCTTTTATGAGGGATTTGCATCTCCTCAGTAGGAGCCCTAAAATTAGAAGACGATGCCCTGATTTATGTGGAAACGTTAAGGGGGTGGCGGAACATTCCATGACTGCTGTAGGCAGGAAGTTTTGGAATCTCCATGGAAATGAAGGCAAAACACAGCTCCATAGTTATTTTTCCAAATCTCTGGCTCTGAGGATGAATACTGCCATGAAGCCTAAAATGATTTGTTTCTGTCTTTCTTTCCTTGCAGAAGCATTTATTATGTCTCACATTAACTGTGCAAAAAAGCATTGGATATGTAAATTTGGATGAAATACATTAATTTTACTGGTAATCAACCTTGAAACCTTTATTTACTTCAAGTACATCTGTTTCTGCTTCAAAATGACTGATGCTGTGGTCATATGAGAGTTGCTTATTGCTGCCAGGGGTAGAAAGTGATGAAATAATGATGATGAATGCATTAGACCTGACAACAGTTAGAGTAATTTGAGCAAATTTCCAGATGTGTGTGGAATGTATAAAATGTTTGGGGGGGTTGTTCTGGCTGGATGAAAAGAATGATGGTCAGAGTTTTGGTCACTTGAGATTCCATCAGAAATAAATGTAACTTTCTAGGTATTTGAAACATAGCAGTGTCTGAAGTCACGTAATCCTAACCTTTCTCCTTTAGACTCTCCCTTCCTCACAGCGCTCCACATGCAGTTTGGTTTGGGCTCATGTCTTACATGTACTAACATTAGAGGGAGGGTGACATATCTGAAATGTGATCAGTGTGAACACAAATGGGACCAAATATAATGGTAAATCACAGACACTGTGGTGCCACATGTGTCCCAGCTGAAAATGGTGTTCAACAGATGGAGATTTATAGCTGAAGCTTTTCTCAGCAGAGAAAAGTGGCACTTGGCTACCAGAAAAGGCACCCACAGGAGAATGTACGGCATCTGTGGAATGCCATTTCAAGCTCACTAGGGGAACGAGGAAGGCAAAAACTATTTACACTGAAAGTCAAAGTTTGCAGGGAATGTTTTGCATGTAAAAACTCAACGGAAATGTACTAGAATGAAAATAAATGTAAACAAATTTGACTTGTAAAAAAATTGAAAAAGTATTCCTAATTTATTTAGTGCACTTAGAGGTTTTGTGATCTTAAAGTCAGATTTTTTTTAGTTTTTTTTTTTAAATAGACCTGCCAGGTTGCACAAAGAGTAGAAGTAAAAAACTGGACTGGAAGAAAACCCAGCTATCCATCCATAAGAGATGGAGATGAGAGATGTAACTAAGGTGTAACCTCCTACCTTAACCTGACTAAACTAAATAAGTGAATTCAGTTTGTGTAGAGGGAGTACAGCATTGTGTTGTAGATCAGTCTGCAGCCCTCTACCATTAGCAGACTTCTGTGGTAGAACTGAACATCTACCTGATGATCAATCAATCAATCAATCAATCAATCAATCAATCAATCAATCAATCAATCAATCAATCAATCAATCAATCAATCAATCAATCAATCAATCAATCAATCAATCAATACTTTATTAAGCCCTGAAGGGATATTAAATGTTGTTGTAGCTCAGTTCTTCTTCAAGGAGAAATTGTAGAGGGTTCTAGCTGTGGACAGGAAGGATCTCCTGTAGAGGGTTCTAGCTGTGGACAGGAAGGATCTCCTGTAGAGGGTTCTAGCTGTGGACAGGAAGGATCTCCTGTAGAGGGTTCTAGCTGTAGAGAGGAAGGATCTCCTGTAGAGGGTTCTAGCTGTGGACAGGAAGGATCTCCTGTAGAGGGTTCTAGCTGTAGACAGGAAGGATCTCCTGTAGAGGGTTCTAGGTGTGGACAGGAAGGATCTCCTGTAGAGGGTTCTAGCTGTGGACGGGAAGGATCTCCTGATCTCCTGTAGAGGGTTCTAGGTGTGGACAGGAAGGATCTCCTGTAGAGGGTTCTAGCTGTGGACGGGAAGGATCTCCTGTAGAGGGTTCTAGCTGTGGACAGGAAGGATCTCCTGTAGAGGGCTCTAGGTGTGGACAGGAAGGATCTCTTGTAGAGGGTTCTAGCTGTAGACAGGAAGGATCTCCTGTAGAGGGCTCTAGGTGTGGACGGGAAGGATCTCCTGTAGAGCGTTCTAGCTGTGGACGGGAAGGATCTCCTGTAGAGGGTTCTAGCTGTGGACAGGAAGGATCTCTTGTAGAGGGTTCTAGCTGTAGACAGGAAGGATCTCCTGTAGAGGGTTCTAGCTGTGGACAGGAAGGATCTCCTGTAGAGGGTTCTAGCTGTGGGCAGGAAGGATCTCCTGTAGAGGGTTCTAGTTGTAGACAGGAAGAATCTCCTGTAGAGGGTTCGAGCTGTGGACGGGAAGGATCTCCTGTAGAGGGTTCTAGCTGTGGACAGGAAGGATCTCCTGTAGAGGGTTCTAGCTGTCGACAGGGAGGATCTCCTGTAGAGGGTTCTAGCTGTAGACAGGAAGGATCTCCTGTAGAGGGGTCTCGCTGTGGACAGGAAGGATCTCCTGTAGAGGGTTCTAGCTGTGGACGGGAAGGATCTCCTGTAGAGGGTTCTAGCTGTGGACAGGAAGGATCTCCTGTAGAGGGTTCTAGCTGTAGACAGGAAGGATCTCCTGTAGAGGGTTCTAGCAGTTGACAAGACGGATCTCCTGTAGAGGGTTCTAGGTGTGGACGGGAAGGATCTCCCGTAGAGGGTCCTAGATGTAGACAGGAAGGATCTCCTGTAGAGGGTTCTAGTTGTAGACGGGAAGGATCTCCTGTAGAGGGTTCTAGCTGTGGACAGGAAGGATCTCCTGTAGAGGGTTCTAGGTGTGGACAGGAAGGATCTCCTGTAGAGGGTTCTAGCTGTGGACGGGAAGGATCTCCTGTAGAGGGTTCTAGCTGTGGACAGGAAGGATCTCCTGTAGAGGGTTGTAGCTGTGGACAGGAAGGATCTCCTGTAGAGGGTTCTAGGTGTGGACAGGAAGGATCTCCTGTAGAGGGTTCTAGCTGTGGATGGGAAGCATCTCCTGTAGAGGGTTCTAGGTGTGGACGGGAAGGATCTCCCGTAGAGGGTCCTAGATGTAGACAGGAAGGATCTCTTGTAGAGGGTTCTAGCTGTAGACAGGAAGGATCTCCTGTAGAGGGCTCTAGGTGTGGACAGGAAGGATCTCCTGTAGAGGGTTCTAGCTGTGGACGGGAAGGATCTCCTGTAGAGGGTTCTAGCTGTCGACAGGAGGGATCTCCTGTAGAGGGTTGTAGCTGTGGACAGGACGGATCTCCTGTAGAGGGTTGTAGCTGTGGACAGGCAGGATCTCCTGTAGAGGGTTCTAGGTGTGGACAGGAAGGATCTCCTGTAGAGGGTTCTAGCTGTGGACGGGAAGGATCTCCTGTAGAGGGTTCTTGCTGTGGACAGGAAGGATCTCCTGTAGAGGGTTCTAGTTGTAGACAGGAAGGATCTCCTGTAGAGGGTTCTAGGTGTAGACAGGAAGGATCTCCTGTAGAGGGTTCTAGCTGTGGACAGGAAGGATCTCCTGTAGAGGGTTCTAGTTGTAGACAGGAAGAATCTCCTGTAGAGGGTTCTAGCTGTGGACGAAAAGGATCTCCTGATCTCCTGTAGAGGGTTCTAGGTGTAGACAGGAAGGATCTCCTGTAGAGGGTTCTAGCTGTGGACGGGAAGCATCTCCTGTAGAGGGTTCTAGGTGTGGACGGGAAGGATCTCCTGTAGAGGGTTCTAGCTGTGGACGGGAAGGATCTCCTGTAGAGGGTTCTCGTTGTCGACAGGAAGGATCTCCTGTAGAGGGTTCTAGCTGTGGACGAAAAGGATCTCCTGATCTCCTGTAGAGGGTTCTAGCTGTGGACAGGAAGGATCTCCTGTAGAGGGTTCTAGCTGTGGACAGGAAGGATCTCCTGTAGAGGGTTCTAGCTGTAGACAGGAAGGATCTCCTGTAGAGGGTTCTAGTTGTGGACGGGAAGGATCTCCTGTAGAGGGTTCTAGGTGTGGACAGGAAGGATCTCCTGTAGAGGGTTCTAGGTGTAGACAGGAAGGATCTCCTGTAGAGGGTTCTAGCTGTGGACGGGAAGCATCTCCTGTAGAGGGTTCTAGGTGTGGACGGGAAGGATCTCCTGTAGAGGGTTCTAGCTGTGGACGGGAAGGATCTCCTGTAGTGGGTTCTAGGTGTGGACAGGAAGGATCTCCTGTAGAGGGTTCTAGCTGTGGACGGGAAGGATCTCCTGATCTCCTGTAGAGAGTTCTAGGTGTGGACAGGAAGGATCTCCTGTAGAGGGTTCTAGCTGTGGACAGGAAGGATCTCCTGTAGAGGGTTCTAGCTGTGGACAGGAAGGATCTCCTGTAGAGGGTTCTAGCTGTAGACAGGAAGGATCTCCTGTAGAGGGTTCTAGGTGTGGACAGGAAGGATCTCCTGTAGAGGGGTCTAGGTGTAGACAGGAAGGATCTCCTGTAGAGGGTTCTAGTTGTAGACAGGAAGAATCTCCTGTAGAGGGTTCTAGCTGTAGAGAGGAAGGATCTCCTGTAGAGGGTTCTAGCTGTGGACGGGAAGGATCTCCTGTAGAGGGTTCTAGCTGTGGACGGGAAGGATCTCCTGTAGAGGGTTCTAGGTGTGGACAGGAAGGATCTCCTGTAGAGGGTTCTAGCTGTGGACGGGAAGGATCTCCTGATCTCCTGTAGAGAGTTCTAGGTGTGGACAGGAAGGATCTCCTGTAGAGGGTTCTAGCTGTGGACAGGAAGGATCTCCTGTAGAGGGTTCTAGCTGTGGACAGGAAGGATCTCCTGTAGAGGGTTCTAGCTGTGGACGGGAAGGATCTCCTGTAGAGGGTTCTAGCTGTGGACAGGAAGGATCTCCTGTAGAGGGTTCTAGCTGTGGACAGGAAGGATCTCCTGTAGAGGGTTCGAGCTGTGGACGGGAAGGATCTCCTGATCTCCTGTAGAGGGTTCTAGGTGTGGACAGGAAGGATCTCCTGTAGAGGGTTCTAGCTGTGGACAGGAAGGATCTCCTGTAGAGGGTTCTAGGTGTGGACGGGAAGCATCTCCTGTAGAGGGTTCTAGGTGTGGACGGGAAGGATCTCCTGTAGAGGGTTCTAGCTGTGGACGGGAAGGATCTCCTGTAGTGGGTTCTAGGTGTGGACAGGAAGGATCTCCTGTAGAGGGTTCTAGCTGTGGACAGGAAGGATCTCCTGTAGAGGGGTCTAGTTGTAGACAGGAAGGATCTCCTGTAGAGGGTTCTAGCTGTGGACGGGAAGGATCTCCTGTAGTGGGTTCTAGTGTGGACAGGAAGGATCTCCTGTAGAGGGTTCTAGCTGTGGACGGGAAGGATCTCCTGATCTCCTGTAGAGAGTTCTAGCTGTAGAGAGGAAGGATCTCCTGTAGAGGGTTCTAGCTGTGGACAGGAAGGATCTCCTGTAGAGGGTTCTAGGTGTAGACAGGAAGGATCTCCTGTAGAGGGTTCTAGGTGTAGACAGGAAGGATCTCCTGTAGAGGGTTCGAGCTGTGGACGGGAAGGATCTCCTGATCTCCTGTAGAGGGTTCTAGCTGTGGACAGGAAGGATCTCCTGTAGAGGGTTCTAGCTGTAGACAGGGAGGATCTCCTGTAGAGGGTTCTAGTTGTGGACGGGAAGGATCTCCTGTAGAGGGTTCTAGCTGTGGACAGGAAGGATCTCCTGTAGAGGGTTCTAGCTGTGGACAGGAAGGATCTCCTGTAGAGGGTTCGAGCTGTGCACGGGAAGGATCTCCTGATCTCCTGTAGAGGGTTCTAGGTGTGGACAGGAAGGATCTCCTGTAGAGGGTTCTAGCTGTGGGCAGGAAGGATCTCCTGTAGAGGGTTCTAGGTGTGGACAGGAAGGATCTCCTGTAGAGGGTTCTAGCTGTGGACAGGAAGGATCTCCTGTAGAGGGTTCTAGCTGTGGACGGGAAGGATCTCCTGTAGAGGGTTCTAGGTGTGGACAGGAAGGATCTCCTGTAGAGGGTTCTAGTTGTAGACAGGAAGGATCTCCTGTAGAGGGTTCTAGCTGTGGACAGGAAGGATCTCCTGTAGAGGGTTCTAGCTGTGGACAGGAAGGATCTCCTGTAGAGGGTTCTAGGTGTGGACAGGAAGGATCTCCTGTAGAGGGTTCTAGGTGTAGACAGGAAGGATCTCCTGTAGAGGGTTCTAGCTGTGGACAGGAAGGATCTCCTGTAGAGGGTTCTAGCTGTGGACAGGAAGGATCTCCTGTAGAGGGTTCTAGCTGTGGACGGGAAGGATCTCCTGTAGAGGGTTCTAGGTGTGGACAGGAAGGATCTTCTGTAGAGGGTTCTAGCTTTGGACGGGAAGGATCTCCTGATCTCCTGTAGAGAGTTCTAGGTGTGAACAGGAAGGATCTCCTGTAGAGGGTTCTAGCTGTAGACAGGACGGATCTCCTGTAGAGGGTTCTAGTTGTGGACAGGAAGGATCTCCTGTAGAGGGTTCTAGCTGTAGACAGGAAGGATCTCCTGTAGAGGGTTCTAGCTGTAGACAGGAAGGATCTCCTGTAGAGGGTTCTAGCTGTGGATGGGAAGGATCTCCTGTAGAGGGTTCTAGGTGTGGACAGGAATGATCTCCTGTAGAGGGTTCTAGCTGTAGACAGGAAGGATCTCCTGTAGAGGGTTCTAGTTGTGGACAGGAATGATCTCCTGTAGAGGGTTCTAGCTGTAGACAGGAAGGATCTCCTGTAGAGGGTTCTAGCTCTGGACAGGCAGGATCTCCTGTAGAGGGTCCTAGCTGTAGACAGGAAGGATCTCTTGTAGAGGGTTCTAGCTGTGGACGGGAAGGTTCTCCCGTAGAGGGTTCTAGGTGTGGACAGGAAGGTTCTCCTGTAGAGGGTTCTAGCTGTGGACGGGAAGGATCTCCTGTAGAGGGTTCTAGCTGTGGACAGGAAGGATCTCCTGTAGAGGGCTCTAGGTGTGGACAGGAAGGATCTCCTGTAGAGGGTTCTAGCTGTGGACGGGAAGGATCTCCTGTAGAGGGTTCTAGCTGTGGACAGGAAGGATCTCCTGTAGAGGGTTCTAGCTGTGGACGGGAAGGATCTCCTGATCTCCTGTAGAGGGTTCTAGGTGTGGACAGGAAGGATCTCCTGTAGAGGGTTCTAGCTGTGGACAGGAAGGATCTCTTGTAGAGGGTTCTAGCTGTGGACAGGAAGGATCTCCTGTAGAGGGTTCTAGTTGTAGACAGGAAGGATCTCCTGTAGAGGGTTCTAGCTGTAGACAGGAAGGATCTCCTGTAGAGGGTTCTAGCTGTGGACGGGAAGGATCTCCTGTAGAGGGTTCTAGGTGTGGACAGGAAGGATCTCCTGTAGAGGGTTCTAGCTGTGGACAGGAAGGATCTCTTGTAGAGGGTTCCAGCTGTAGACAGGAAGGATCTCCTGTGGAGGGTTCTAGCTGTGGACAGGAAGGATCTCCTGTAGAGGGTTCTAGCTGTGGACAGGAAGGATCTCCTGTAGAGGGTTCTAGCTGTAGACAGGAAGGATCTCCTGTAGAGGGTTCTAGTTGTAGACAGGAAGGATCTCCTGTAGAGGGTTCTAGCTGTGGACGGGAAGGATCTCCTGTAGAGGGTTCTAGGTGTGGACAGGAATGATCTCCTGTAGAGGGTTCTAGCTGTAGACAGGAAGGATCTCCTGTAGAGGGTTCTAGCTGTGGACAGGAAGGATCTCTTGTAGAGGGTTCTAGGTGTGGACAGGAAGGATCTCCTGTAGAGGGTTCTAGCTGTGGATGGGAAGGATCTCCTGTAGAGGGTTCTAGTTGTGGACAGGAATGATCTCCTGTAGAGGGTTCTAGCTGTGGACAGGAGGGACCTCCTGTAGAGGGTTCTAGGTGTGGACAGGAAGGACCTCCTGTAGAGGGTTCTAGTTGTAGACAGGAAGGATCTCCTGTAGAGGGTTCTAGCTGTGGACAGGAAGGATCTCCTGTAGAGGGTTCTAGCTGTAGACAGGAAGGATCTCCTGTAGAGGGTTCTAGCTGTGGACAGGAAGGATCTCCTGTAGAGGGTTCTAGGTGTGTACGGGAAGGATCTCCTGTAGAGGGTTCTAGCTGTGGATGGGAAGGATCTCCTGTAGAGGGTTCTAGGTGTGGACAGGAATGATCTCCTGTAGAGGGTTCTAGCTGTAGACAGGAAGGATCTCCTGTAGAGGGTTCTAGCTGTGGACAGGAAGGATCTCCTGTAGAGGGTTCTAGCTGTGGACAGGAAGGATCTCCTGTAGAGGGTTCTAGCTGTAGACAGGAAGGATCTCCTGTAGAGGGTTCTAGCTGTGGATGGGAAGGTTCTCCTGTAGAGGGTTCTAGCTGTGGACAGGAAGGATCTCCTGTAGAGGGTTCTAGTCGTGGACAGGAAGGATCTCCTGTAGAGGGTTCTAGCTGTGGACAGGAAGGATCTCTTGTAGAGGGTTCTAGGTGTGGACAGGAAAGATCTCCTGTAGAGGGTTCTAGCTGTAGACAGGAAGGATCTCCTGTAGAGGGTTCTAGCTGTAGACGGGAAGGATCTCCTGTAGAGGGTTCTAGCTGTGGATGGGAAGCATCTCCTGTAGAGGGTTCTAGGTGTGGACGGGAAGGATCTCCCGTAGAGGGTTCTAGATGTAGACAGGAATGTTCTCCTGTAGAGGGTTCTAGCTGTGGACGGGAAGGATCTCCTGTAGAGGGTTCTAGGTGTGGACAGGAAGGATCTCCTGTAGAGGGTTCTAGCTGTGGACAGGAAGGATCTCCTGTAGAGGGTTCTAGCTGTAGACGGGAAGGATCTCCCGTAGAGGGTTCTAGCTGTAGACAGGAAGGATCTCCTGTAGAGGGTTCTAGCTGTGGACGGGAAGGATCTCCTGTAGAGGGTTCTAGGTGTGGACAGGAAGGATCTCCTGTAGAGGGTTCTAGCTGTGGACAGGAAGGATCTCCTGTAGAGGGTTCTAGCTGTAGACAGGAAGGATCTCCTGTGGAGGGTTCTAGCTGTGGACGGGAAGGATCTCCTGATCTCCTGTAGAGAGTTCTCGGTGTGGACAGGAAGGATCTCCTGTAGAGGGTTCTAGCTGTGGATGGGAAGGATCTCCTGTAGAGGGTTCTAACTGTGGACGGGAAGGATCTCCCATAGAGGGTTCTAGCTGTAGACAGGAAGGATCTCCTGTAGAGGGTTCTAGCTGTGGACAGGAAGGATCTCCTGTAGAGGGTTCTAGCTGTAGATAGGAAGAATCTCCTGTAGAGGGTTCTAGCTGTGGACAGGAAGGATCTCCTGTAGAGGGTTCTTGCTGTGGACAGGAAGGATCTCTTGTAGAGGGTTCTAGTTGTAGACAGGAAGGATCTCGGGTAGAGGGTTCTGGCTGTGGACAGGAAGGAGCTCCGGTAGAGGGTTGTAGCTGTGGACAGGAAGGATCTCCTGTAGAGGGTTCTAGCTGTGGACAGGAAGGATCTCCTGTAGAGGGTTCTAGTTGTGGACGGGAAGGATCTCCCGTAGAGGGTCCTAGATGTAGACAGGAAGGATCTCCTGTAGAGGGTTCTAGCTGTGGACGGGAAGGATCTCCCGTAGAGGGTTCTAGGTGTGGACAGGAAGGATCTCCTGTAGAGGGTTCTAGCTGTAGACAGGAAGGATCTCCTGTAGAGGGTTCTAGTTGTGGACGGGAAGGATCTCCTGTAGAGGGTTCTAGCTGTGGGCAGGGAGGCTCTCCTGTAGAGGGTTCTAGCTGTGGACTGGAAGGATCTCCTGTAGAGGGTTCTAGCTGTGGACAGGAAGGATCTCTTGTAGAGGGTTCTAGCTGTGGACAGGAAGGATCTCCTGTAGAGGGTTCTAGCTGTGGACGGGAAGGATCTCCTGATCTCCTGTAGAGAGTTCTAGGTGTGGACAGGAAGGATCTCCTGTAGAGGGTTCTAGCTGTGGACAGGAAGGATCTCCTGTAGAGGGTTCTAGCTGTGGACGGGAAGGATCTCCTGTAGAGGGTTCTAGCTGTGGATAGGAAGGATCTCCTGTAGAGGGTTCTAGGTGTGGACGGGAAGGATCTCCCGTAGAGGGTCCTAGATGTAGACAGGAAGGATCTCCTGTAGAGGGTTCTAGCTGTGGACGGGAAGGATCTCCTGTAGAGGGTTCTAGCTGTGGATGGGAAGGATCTCCTGTAGAGGGTTCTAGGTGTGGACAGGTAGGATCTCCTGTAGAGGGTTCTAGCTGTGGACGGGAAGGATCTCCTGATCTCCTGTAGAGAGTTCTAGGTGTGGACAGGAAGGATCTCCTGTAGAGGGTTCTAGCTGTAGACGGGAAGGATCTCCTGTAGAGGGTTCTAGCTGTGGATGGGAAGCATCTCCTGTAGAGGGTTCTAGGTGTGGACGGGAAGGATCTCCCGTAGAGGGTTCTAGATGTAGACAGGAAGGATCTCCTGTAGAGGGTTCTAGCTGTGGATGGGAAGGATCTCCTGTAGAGGGTTCTAGCTGTGGACGGGAAGGATCTCCTTTAGTGGGTTCTAGCTGTGGACAGGAAGGATCTCCTGTAGAGGGTTCTAGGTGTGGACAGGAAGGATCTCCTGTAGAGGGTTCTAGCTGTGGACGGGAAAGATCTCCTGATTTCCTGTAGAGAGTTCTAGGTGTGGACAGGAAGGATCTCCTGTAGAGGGTTCTAGCTGTAGACAGGAAGGATCTCCTGTAGAGGGTTCTAGCTGTGGACAGGAAGGATCTCCTGTAGAGGGTTCTAGCTGTGGACAGGAAGGATCTCCTGTAGAGGGTTCTAGCTGTGGACAGGAAGGATCTCCTGATCTCCTGTAGAGAGTTCTAGGTGTGGACAGGAAGGATCTCCTGTAGAGGGCTCTAGGTGTGGACAGGAAGGATCTCCTGTAGAGGGTTCTAGCTGTGGACGGGAAGGATCTCCTGTAGAGGGTCCTAGATGTAGACAGGAAGGATATCCTGTAGAGGGTTCTAGCTGTGGACGGGAAGGATCTCCTGTAGAGGGTTCTAGGTGTGGACAGGAAGGATCTCCTGTAGAGGGTTCTAGCTGTGGACGGGAAGGATCTCCTGTAGAGGGTTCTAGTTGTGGACAGGAAGGATCTCCTGTAGAGGGTTCTAGCTGTAGACAGGAAGGATCTCCTGTAGAGGGTTCTAGCTGTAGACAGGAAGGATCTCCTGTAGAGGGTTCTAACTGTGGACGGGAAGGATCTCCCATAGAGGGTTCTAGATGTAGACAGGAAGGATCTCCTGTAGAGGGTTCTAGCTGTGGACGGGAAGGATCTCCTGTAGAGGGTTCTAGGTGTGGACAGGAAGGATCTCCTGTAGAGGGTTCTAGCTGTGGACGGGAAGGATCTCCTGATCTCCTGTAGAGAGTTCTAGGTGTGGACAGGAAGGATCTCCTGTAGAGGGTTCTAGCTGTGGACAGGAAGGATCTCTTGTAGAGGGTTCTAGCTGTGGACAGGAAGGATCTCCTGTAGAGGGTTCTAGCTGTAGACAGGAAGGATCTCCTTTAGAGGGTTCTAGTTGTAGACAGGAAGGATCTCCTGTAGAGGGTTCTAGCTGTGGACAGGAAGGATCTCCTGTAGAGGGTTCTAGCTGTGGACAGGAAGGATCTCTTGTAGAGGGTTCTAGCTGTAGACAGGAAGGATCTCTTGTAGAGGGTTCTAGCTGTGGACAGGAAGGATCTCCTGTAGAGGGTTCTAGTTGTAGACAGGAAGGATCTCCTGTAGAGGGTTCTAGCTGTGGACAGGAAGGATCTGTTGTAGAGGGTTCCAGCTGTGGACAGGAAGGATCTCCTGTAGAGGGTTCTAGCTCATCATGTATTTGGTCACAGATCTCATAATCTGCCACATATGCAACAGTTCAGTACAATAGTAATAACAGGTCTATGATGTCACCAGCCAGCACAGATCGATAACTCTTCTCATCTGAAAACTATTTGTTTGGCCTAAATTCAGATTCACAGAATGACCATTTGGTTGTTTCCTACTTTCTGGAAACTCAAAGTACAATAATAACTCCTAAAATAAAACCTGTAGGATTAATAATCTGATACCTGAACAAATACTATGGTATATTTTCATTCTAAAGTAGTGTCCTTAGGTAGGATACTAAATTTGAAAAACTAGTTTACAGTAAATAGATGTGCTTCTTTTGAACACTCAGGTCAAACATCATCTATTTTAGCTGTTTCAGGATAGATGAGTCATTTCATAGAGGAACAGGATGGTGGAGTCTATTACATTTAAGAACTGAGATCATTTTAAAGCTGTATGATACTTTAAATATGCCACTGGTTTGGAAATCCTACATTCCAAGCGGGATTCTGGTCATTAGCTGGTAAATTTTACTCATAACTGTTAAAGTTGGTGATGCATTTATTTATTTATTTGTTTGTTTATTGCTACTCTAACCTGAAGCGAAAGTGAACCGAAGCTGTCTTTATTTATCTGGTAGCTGTTTTGACCCTCGTTCTCCTGACACGTCATGCGTTGATCTGTTATTTCATCCCTAGTATGATGAGCTAGCTTTAAATAAAAACAAGTTTAAACATTAATATGGAAAATAGGACCTATGTTTTAGCTCATGATTTCTTCTCGATTGAGGCAAATGATTAATTAAAAGTTGTTAGTTTGGCTGATGAATGAGGTTCAGCAAGGATTTTTATTCAGTTTTCTTACAGTTTCTCTATAAGAATCAGAAAATAAAACCAGGAAAACTTGTTCTCAAATATATATTAGGAATTTTAATCTAGTATTGTGAAATGTTAAGGCATACATACAAACAAAAGTTCACAGCAACAATAAAATGGTTCAACCAGCTGAAGCAAGGCACTTAAACAAGCCTTTTGTATTCATCATCAGTTATAAGTTAAAACAGGATACATCTTTGGCACCGCAAAACAAAAACAGATTAAAATGAGAACAAAGACATAAATGAAATATATATATTAACTTCTCTTACATCAAATGAACATTCGCATAAACAACATTCTAAAGTAGTAAAGGACAGTAACTCAAGCACGCATTGACCAGCAAATGCACTGTGACGGGAAACAGAATGAACAAGTATGAAGAAATATACTAATTAAAAATGAGGTTTTAATGTTTAATATCTGTGCATGTAAGAAAATAACATATCTACACTAAAGTAAAATCTTCATTTGAAAACCACCAATTTGTAGACGTTTAGTGGCCTTTAGGGCAGAACATGGCACATTCCAGTTAAATACAACATGATCCTTAAAACAGTAGTCTACATTCAGCAGTGTTCAGTAATCCTATAGTGACAGAAATAAATAGAAAATTCCATTCTAAGCATATAGTCTACTCTGATATGTGAAATATTTAAGCAATGGAGAAACACTGCTGAATATAACACAGTTATGGGGGCAATTATTAGGGTGGCAAATGTCGGACAATTATAGTTGACAGTTTCTATGCATGTGGCAGAACCAGCTACCAGAGCTCCAAAAAAATACCCTAACCCAGGAATCGTATGGAGAGGGTCAGACGCTGAATAGACTCTCAGCTAGAATGTATTAAAGAGAGACGGACTCCTGTTTCAGTCTAACTGTCTAGTGAAACTGGATTAATTAGTCCCATTACACACATAGAAGGTCTGTTTTTGGGATACACCACAGAAACCATAGACTAGTCACATGCACTCTAAAAATCACAGCAGCATTTATATAAATATAAATACAGATCATACGAATCACAAACAGCATCCATTATCAGCAGCCCGGTTCCTGTCACATTAGGAAACACTGTCCAGGTACCTTGAAGAACCTCCTCTCTTCTATCATGTGTTGAAACAGAGGAAGGAAAGCTCAGCTCTCCTGTTCCATATCTCACCATCTTTAACAGCAAACATGTCCATCAGTTCTGTCTCCAGCTGCAGTCGAGACTTAAATGAGGATTTCAACTGCTTCTGCTGAGTTTGAGCTGTTTACCATCTTCAGCACTCTTTGATCCTCTGAGGTGTCTAAAATCCAAATAAAATTAGATCATTAAAAAACAAGTTTGGGTAAAAACAGAGTTAATGCTAACTAAAATATGTATTAAGACTCTAACTGCTCTTTGCATTTTTAACCCCTTCGTGATACTTGACCCACAGGCGGGTCGCACTGTGTTTTTTTTTTCTTTGTAGTGTAACATCGTCAGGCGTCCAGATGATCTAAACATGTTATACATCATTTGAAAGCTAAAAGTCTTGTGATTCCAATGATGTGTGCCAATAAAGGATAGAATCAAAGCTTTAGACACAATGAACGTGTTTGTCAAACCACTTGATTTAAAAAAAAATCTATCTTACCGTTAATGTCCATGTATGACTCATAAATCATTTTGTTTACCAGTCTACCACAACATGCTAAATTCATTTTCAGAGCACATATTAAAAAAAATCACCAGGTGGTCATAAAAAAAGGATCATATGACTCAGTAAAAGTAACTGATGAAACTTCAGAGTGTTTTATTTCTTAACCATATTTCTACTCCAAATGGTTCAAGAACAGCTTCAATTTTATAATTGGTGTGTTTAATTAAAGCGTTTTGTGCAAAAATGGCAGAAACACTAAAAGGTTAATTATGATTAAAATAGAATTAGACAGACATGAATAAATGAGCAGCACAGTAGGTTTGAATGAGGATGTCTGATGTATAAATCATATAAACCCACCAGCTGCTGAAACCCCCTCAGTGGTGTTTGTCCTGGCAGCATCTGATGTGACATGAAGCGGTTGAACCTCGTCACTTTGGGTGCTCGAGTCGCGATTTGGGCTCTTGGCCGTGACAAAGGATGGAAGTTTAAACACATCAGCAGCTGTCTGGTCATCTGAGACACTCGTTCCTACAAATGTGGACAAAGAGAGGACACTGTTTAATTACACGCTTTCGTCCACTATTACACACCCCTAAACATCCACCCTGTCCAGTGTTTCCCATGGTTATTCTGGATCTGGTTATTCTGGATCTGGTTATTCTGGATCTGGATCTGGTTATTCTGGATCTGGTTATTCTGGATCTGGATCTGGTTATTCTGGATCTGGTTATTCTGGATCTGGTTATTCTGGATCTGGTTATTCTGGATCTGGATCTAGTTATTCTGGATCTGGTTATTCTGGATCTGGATCCGGTTATTCTGGATCTGGTTATTCTGGATCTAGTTATTCTGGATCTGGATCTGGTTATTCTGGATCTGGTTCTAGTTATTCTGGATCTGGTTATTCTGGATCCGGTTATTCTGGATCTGGATCTGGTTATTCTGGATCTGGTTCTGGTTATTCTGGATCTGGTTATTCTGGATCTAGTTATTCTGGATCTGGTTATTCTGGATCTGGATCTGGTTATTCTGGATCTGGTTATTCTGGATCTAGTTATTCTGGATCGGGATCCAGTTATTCTGGATCTGGATCTGGTTATTCTGGATCTGGATCTGGTTATTCTGGATCTGGTTATTCTGGATCTGGTTATTCTGGATCTAGTTATTCTGGATCTGGTTATTCTGGATCTGGATCTAGTTATTCTGGATCTGGTTATTCTGGATCTGGTTATTCTGGATCTGGTTATTCTGGATCTGGTTATTCTGGATCTAGTTATTCTGGATCTGGTTATTCTGGATCTGGTTATTCTGGATCTGGTTATTCTGGATCTGGTTATTCTGGTGTGAGAGACGATCTGCATTCCAGTAGAAAAACATGTCGCCTACTTTCATCCGTCTCCACCTCCTAATTGTTTTTAGAACGTACACATTCTGTCTGGCAACAGCGACGGCTCTGGTACATGTTAGGACTTCAGCTGTAGTATAACACTCACCCTGTCTCTCTGTCCGGGTCGTGATGCTGATGGTTGGGACGGATCTGGCTGGACGAAGTCCGTGTCTCTCCAGTTTGTCTTGTTCCCATCCGAAGTGCTGCTGGAGGACTTTGATCACACCGTCCTTCTCCAGGAGCTGAGCATGAAGTACACGGATCCTGAACACATGAAACATCCTGATTCATGTTCTCCAGCATCAACAGACAGATCCACATCGAGTGAGACTCACCTGTTCTCCATCTCTTGATGCCGATGAGGCAGATCTTCATTGAAACTACTTTTTGGTGAATGTCTGGGTGAATGATTGATTATGGTTGTATCTCTGAAAGTAAAACACACTGATATTAATATACTTCATACATTTAACATTGAACTGATCTCATCATTGACGCAGTAGGACTGTTTGATTTTACCTCTGTGCTGCAGCAGTAGCAGCTGCATCCATAGCAAACTGTCTCATGGTACTCTCCTCCAGGTACTTCTGCTCCCACCTGGTGATGTCTGCCTCCAGAGCGAGGATACACTCCTCCTTTTCTCTCAGCTGCTGCTCTAGTGTAGATGAATTCACCTCTGAAGCTGTTGGGTCAGACTTCTGGTTCTGGAAACGAGAGTATGGATAAACAGGATTCATTAAACACAGAACCTACTTAGTTAAATGAATACAGCAGAAGACTCAGACAAGTCCTCTCTTACATTGTTCATACATGGACATGATGTTCAGGACTTTGTTTTCTGACCTGCTGTGTTCGGAGGCTTTTCAGCTGCTGCTCCAGTCGAGTGCGGAGCCGCATCTCTAGCACCTCCCTCTTCTCACACGCCGCCTGCAGCTGTGTGAGCGCGCTCTGCAGCCGCTCCACTTTCTTCACATAGGCTTTTTTCCTGAGCAGCTCTTCTTCCAGCTGCCTGTTGCGGGTCTGTTCAGAGACCAGCGCCTGCTCCAGCAGCTCCCTCCTCCGCTGGCACTCCTCCCCCGTCACACGCAGATGCTGGATCTGCCTTTCCAACCGTTCTCGCTCCCGCTGCTGCTCTTCATCTGATCACAGACAGATTAAACATGAGTAACAGGTGAACGGAGGTGAAGAGACAATATTCTAAAAGATCAGAAGAAATTCTGCTGTTTTAAAGAATTACAGAGTGTCAGTCTAGAAACAATCTGATTCAATTTGAGTGACTCAGCTCAAAGTTTTATCAAGTTAAAACATGCAGGTATTAAAGTATGATAAGAAGATAAACACTTAGTGGTACAGTAAAACTGAATAACCATCACCTGCTCTGATAAATAGTTTGGAATGAACAATAAAATCAAATATTTCTTTTATTTTAACCAAACCACTTGATGTCTGTGGTTGGAGGAGAGACAGCTAACTCTCCTGTGCCACTTTAAAAAGGGGCTGATTACACAACACAGTGCACGCCTGTGGAGGGAATGCAGACTTCCTCTTATCCACTTACACACACAAGCATAGCTTTGTACTGGTAAAAAGCTCTGGAATGCTTCTATGAAGTAAACAAGCAACTCAAACGCTCCTCAAGTGGTTCTTATAATAACAAATATATATAAACTGCACCCCCCATCAGTGTGTTGTTATTTAAAACTGTTCAAGGAAAATGTTTCAACTCTGAGGAATCAAGACAGGAACGAGCACTTTTATTTTAGATGTTATAAATATTTCTACCACTTATAAATAACTGAAGCATGAAATCATCATTAAATCATCACGTAAAGAAGTGCTCATGAGCAAAGAGTCGTGCTGAATGAGGTCAGGACGCTCTGCTGAACGTCAGCCATGACATCAAACAAAGAAAAGAACCGGAGAGGACGTGATTTAAAGACTGTCAATAAGGACAAAAACAGAAGACAAAAGGAAGGAATTCTGGTGATATTTACTGAAGCTGGTGTGTAAATAAAGTGAATGGATTGAATCATCACTCAGTTATGTTACTGTTGAGAAGTACTTCATGCAGGAAGGTGTATTTTGTACTCACTTATCTCCAGGAGTTTGACGAAGACGTGCTGCCTCGGGTCGGTACACTCCGCCTCTGTAGCTGCTCTGTGTTTGACAGCTGCATCAAGTTGTTCTGTACAAATACAACACAACAGTTACACCGACTGCCAACATCATGATGAAAAACTAACAGATAAATAGTTCAAATACCTCGAAGGTCTCTGTTGAAGTCATGCATTCTCTTAATCTCTGCTTCCAGCTTATCCCTCATCATTTTCTCCAGAGTTTCCCGCTTGGCTGAGCCTTTCATCAACGTCTCATACGCCTCCGAAATCTGTTGAATTTCTTGCTCCAACTGTGAAAGAAATACAGAAAGATCTGTTTCAGTGTGTCTGCTGAGGTTTATGTGTCTAAAGAGTCACTTCTGCAGCTGCAGTTTAAAAGCTTTTAAATATTGTGAATCAGGAATTAAAATTCCAGAGTGACGACTGGAGGAGCCCCGGGCGTTAAAACATTTACTTCCTTTCATGGGAAAGGTTGTTTGTTTTAAAGACAAACACTTTGGAATGTGTTGTAGACATTCTTAACTGTGAAAAAACTCCAAACATTCACTCAGTGAAGTTGCCCAATCACAAGAATCTCACAGAGAAACAACTTCCCGTCCTCTGCTCACCTTCTGCAGCCTGGCAGCCTTCTCAACGAACGCCTGCAGCTCCTTCCTGAGCTGCTCGTTCTCCTGCATCAACATCTGGCTGCTGTTGGAGGCTGTGGTGAAGCTGCTGTGAGCCTGAGCAGACACATACCTGCTGAAACCAGACATGACTAACTTATTACACCACATCCACAAATGATCCGGATCAGGTCAGTTTTCCAGCTCAGATCCTGTTTGAGATGATTACCTGTGATGCTGGGAGTAGAAGGGAGGAGGGGGGTCTCTGTGGTACTGCACATACTCCTGTGAGTGACTGAGCATGTACTCAGGAACCGTGGCATGGAGAGGATATTCTGGAGGTGGTCCACGCTCTTCTGGACATTGCTGGACATCTTGTCTGAGACGCTCCACAGTGTTTAGTGTTTTATAAAGCTGTGGATAACTGTGAGAAGAGGTCATGGCCAGGTCGTCTCTTTGGCCATTTCTCTCCAGAGAGAGCTGCATGAGTCTCTCACTCAGAGAGCGAGCATGTTCTCTCTTTAAGTCCCACTGTCCCTCACTCTCCCCCACGTCCATACCGGGGCCGTCCTGTTCCGCCTGCCCCTTCTGAGATATCAGGTACTGGGAGTGGGCTTTGGCCTCCTCATAGGTGGGCAGCTCCTCCCTGTGGAGCTGGTACAGATGGCTGGCAGGACTTTCAGACTGCAGGCAGTCCCCCTGGTGCTCCTGTCCCTGAGGCTCCTGCCGTGTGGACATCTGCATGTACTGAGTCTCCTCCTGAGTGAGGCTCTCCAGAGAGGAGCGGGGACTGCCAGTGCTCCCTCCACGAAGAGCCTGCTGCTGGATGGCGAGAAGCGTACGAGTGTCCGTCAGGTTCCCATAGCGGAGCTGCTCCTGGATGAGACGGTGTAGAACCGTTCCAGAGGAGTCCTCTGCAGTTCTCATTTTAGTCAGCCTGAAATACACTTGGAACAAAAAGCAGCCCTGGTGTGGCGAGTGAAGACTTCAAATCCCAAACCTACAGGAAGAAAAAGAACCTTTCAGTCCAACAGAACATTCCTTTAAATTCAGTCTGATGCCAAAAACCTGCTCAGCTGAGAAGTACTGCAGGACTTTTGGCTGGTAATGGATGAGCTGGTGCTGGAAATACCCATGAAAGTGATGTCACCTGCCCCAGTCTAACTCTCTCCAGTCAGAGACACGGGGGTCAACACGGGGAAACTGGTTTAGGACCGAAATACTTTAATTTAAAGTAAATGTCTCTATTATTTTACAGAAAGAATTTTAATTCATCTGGATCCACCTCAGTAAACACATCACGTGTAGTGGACATAATTAATTACAGTTGAACTTTTATCTCCCATATTTACACATCCTGGTCCATCCGGGAGGTTACTGACATCAGCAGACACCAACGGACTGAAACTTCTAATAAAGCAGAAACTTACCGCGTTTACTCCTCAAACAGAATCATCTCCTTTAAATATGTCCAAAAGATTATATGAACAAATAAATATAATGGTATCAGCGAGTTTTCACAGCTCGAGTCCCCTCGTGGACGTGTGTGCGCGCTGACGGGGCCGCAGCAAAGTGAGTGCGTGAAGGTTCGAGCCGCGCGGATAAATAACTGAGAGCCGATTGTTGGCTGCGCCTGGAATGACAGGAATGTAAAAGCTCCGAGTCCCTCTGGGATCAAAAACAGGAGCACAGGAGGGGGAGGAGGAGGGGGAGGAGACGGTGAGAGGAGGCGGGGGTGAGTAATAAAGGATTCAGGACAGCAACACTACCTCAGCTGGCTGCTTGTGTCATGTAAAATACTCTGTTGTTGTTTTGGGGCAGTTTTAGGAATTTGAAGCTTTTTCTGTTCAAGAAAACTGAAGTTGATCCAATATGAGAATTAATATGATTCTGTGACCACGTGATGTACAAGTCAGATTCTAAGTCCTCTCCCTGCCTGCAGAGAGACATATGGACATGTCTCTGGAAACATGATTCAAGCCTGAGAAATGGGGAAAAAGAAGGACTCATTTGTAACATACGTGTTCAGATTTTCAATGTAACACACTCAAGTTCTGATAACAAGATGTTTTATTTGGTCTTTCAGTTCCAACTTCTTGTTTTAAATCACAGCTGGAAAAGAAAGAGTAGATTATATAATCTTACACAAGTTACATAAGTTTTTCCATTGAAAATGTTTGTTCATGATAACAGCTTCATTTAACTTGTGATTATATCATAAGAAGGATCAACGACCCACCTTGCAGTACAGAAACGTGTCCCATCACACGTCTCTAGATGAGACGTATGACTGAGACACATTATTTATATTTCTTTTCTTTTCTAGAACAGCTTTTTGTTTGCATGGGGATGGTAAATGTTTAAGCCGTGGCCCGTGCCAGTTAATTGCAAAGTGTGTGTCAGTGTGTGTGTGGACACAGTGGGGGGGGGGGGAGCACGCTGCCTGCCAGCTGTCCGTGGACTCAAATCCCTGTCCCCTTCTTTAATAGGAAGCTCTGAGAGAGGCATTGTTCTCCCCAAAAAGCAGACATGTCAGGGACTGCCCTGCCATCTGCTGTTCACCCCTCCACCACCAGCATTCACAATCACAACCATGCATGAAGACACAGACACTGGGATCAGCTGGTGGGGGGGTTGGGACCCTTTTTTTGGCATCATCTGAATGTGGTGGCTGAAGGTTGTGAAAGGAGTGTATAAGTCTTCACTTGTTAATTTAGCACAGACGCTGGAAAAACGTCATTTATCTGAAATCCAGACGTTGCTGATTTGCATGGCAGTTAAAGTCCAACAGGTGCTGAAGAATGTTTCACTGATAACCATCATCAGGGTTGTGATGTTCTGGTTCCACTGGGGGGTGAAGATAAGTGCAGGTTTAATGCATCACATTGTGTGTTCAGAGTAAATGCAGTAAATGCAGGATCATATCTGTAACCCAGTAAAATAGATTCTATATGTTACATTATAAAAAGTTATTTGTTCTTATAAAGGTCTCTTTCTGTGGACGTGTCTGCTTTAAAAACCTGTTCCATGTGTTTACATTAAACTAAAGTAACTATCCAGGTACATTCCTCACCTGTACAACACTTTATACCAACAAGATAACATGTGCATGTTGTTGAAGTCATGGGGGGGGGTAGCTGCATACACACATCTCAGAGACTTTCTCCAAACGTGTTCATATAGAGATTTAATTAGATTTAATGTGTTAAACTGCACGTCTGTAATGTTCCAACACATCAGCAGAGTTACGTAACATGCGCTTTAGATTCAATCTGTTATTTCATTCCTTACAAACAGCTGATCATCAATAAGAAGCAACAAGGTAAAAGTTACTTTTAAACTGTAACAAGCTGTTTGTTTATTCTTCATGTTAAACTGAGATGATCCTGTTGGCTTCTTAATGACTTATTAATTACATCTTTTAATACCGTGAGGTTGATGGAAAAAAACATTTCTGATGCTCTTCAGCAGAAATCTGTTTCCTTTTTCACAACAAAAGCATATAATCAACATGACTCGGTGTTAAACAGGTTAGAACGAGTCGTTAGTTTCCATGACTACACCCAACATCAACACGTTTAAATGTTTGAGTTGTGTTGAGAACCTCAATCACAGCTGGTTGATTGTTAGAGAGGAAAAGTACTTTGTTAATAATAGTTTTCTGTAGGGAAATATCTGTACAGTACATACACACAGACATTATAGTTTTGTCTCATGACATGACATAATCAATATCACATCAATAATATTGGTGGCATCATTAGTTTTGCTACACGGTCTACAGATTGTTTGACATCATAATTACATAACTTACAGTCATATAGATAGACTAAACTGGTGACTTAAAAAAAAAAACATTTTGATAGATTACTCTGCCAGAAAATTTGAAAAATGGGGAAAATTCTAAAGATAACATTGACTTTGAATAAGTTAGGTTTCTAGTAGTTGTAATAAATTGTAGTAACATGGCCACTAGATTAGTCTAAATTTCCAATATAATGACAATAAATTCACTCGAAACCTCCTAAAATATATGCTACAAGTTCTCTTTTAGTTGATAACACTAATAACTTACTGGTGAAATGGGACATTTTTAGTTTTTTATATTGATTGGTGCAATTATACACAGCTGTGAGTCAGCATTTTGCCTTTTTCAAAATGGCGGCCTACTTCGGCTATTTTCTACAATGGGATGTCCCCTCTACCAGACGTGTAGTCCAGGGTATACGCTGGTATACGACATATACCTACTTATCTTTCAGTCAGCATCGCGTATACCCACTTCTAAACCCCCTTGATGCGCAACGTTCAGTTATATCTGTGAGCCAGATTCATTTATTCCTCAAGGATGGTGAAGCCATGACCCACCCTCCTCTGCCTATAATTGGCTGGTTCTCACTGCTTTCACTGATTAGATTGGTTAACTTTAAGCATGAGGACTGATGAGCCAATCAGAGGCAGAATATGGCAGATCACGCCGAGGAAAATATTGCTAGTATGGCACTAGCGATAAACACATTTCCCTTACTTCCAGGCTGCTTGTGTGACCAGTAGTTACTACAAACGGCTCCTAATCAAGTCAAAATCATTTTATAATAGTGAGCAAGTAGAATGACAGATATTTGGGTAAAGTAAATCATAGTCTAACATGTCACTGGTTCTAAAACGACTCTTTTCTAGACCACTACACCACTGCCCTCTACTAATATAAACTCATTGGGACAGACAATGTGAGATAGATGAGGTAGGACAGATGAGGTGGGACAGACAATGTGAGACAGACAATGTGAGACAGATGAGGTGGGACAGACAATGTGAGACAGACGAGGTAGGACAGACGAGGTAGGACAGATGAGGTAGGACAAACAATGTGAGATGGACGAGGTAGGACAAACAATGTGAGATGGACGAGGTAGGACAGAGGAGGTGGGACAGAGGAGGCGCTCCAGCAGCGTTCCTGAAAAGAAGGACATGTCCACATTCCTGACATCACCGTGTGCGTCTAACTCAACCTCCCATCTGCTGTTTCACTGAAATGACGGAGGACGACCAGCAGCAGTTGACATGTCCTCCTGATGTCTTCAGTCCTGTAACAGTCATGTACAATGTGGATCTGGAAATAAACAAACAGATAATAATAATCCTGGTGACTGTTTGTTTGAAATCAATGTTTAAAGTAAAGTTTGGATCATTTAGTGTAACCTTTAAACCCGCAGGTATCAGAAAACCTTCAGGTTTATTCTCATGATGTTTTAAATGCTCAGAAAGTTTCAGAAGTTGTATTTGGGGTCCATCACGTAGCTGAAGGTGAAAACATTCACTAGCCTGGTTTGTTCTGGTCCAACTGAAAGGTAAACTCTCACCTGGTGATTCCTCACATCAACATCATAGTAATCAAATTACATTAAACTAGTGAGTAACTCTGGACCTGAGTACAGCTGTTACAGATGTTGTATAAAGCGTAAACAAGGACCTTCACAGCTGTTCTTGTAGGAAGAACTGTGTACTTCACATTTCACTAACAGCAACTATGAAAATGTATTTGTTAATATTTCCCTTCTCTCAAAGATCTTTTATTGTCTACAAAACAGGAACAGACATTTAAAGCAGAACTAAGTAAGTTTTTTCACCTCAATAAATGTTTTCTAGAGTCCCTGTGGGGGTAAACAAGGACTTGGCGGGGTGATTCGTGGGTCCCTCCCCTCCCTCCGGGGTCTGTGTCCTGAAAGCAGCACTTGCAACTTTCAGTGGATCGGACCCGACTAATCTCGCGAGAACAAACCTGCTTTACGGCACTCACACTCACGTACATAAATACAAGCATGAAGCCCTTGCCGTTGTTAGCAACGCCACCCTTAGGAGCGCAAAGATTTCAACCAAAAAGAACGAAAAAACTTTTGACCGACGAGCAGAGAAAAAGGAAACGTGATTGGGACCGAGAGAGAGCTCAGTCGCGGGTGAACATCGGCAGAGCATCTGCGTCTGCGGGGGCGGCGGGGGAACGTTACGACAGTGAGCTTTCACAGGGGACCAGTAGGGGGAGAGCGAGAGCAAAACTTACTTAGTTCTGCTTTAAACAGGTGATGTAATCAGTGTCGTACACTTACCTGCATTTCTTCACTGATACATTTAGACCAAAGAGAAAATGAAAACATGAAAGTATAAAGATACACAGCATTGTGATTATTTGCTCATAAGTTCCTCAGTCAGTTATTATCTATACCAACTTGTTCCTGTTCAGGGTCACAGGAAGCTGGTGTTGGGCAAGAGGCGGGGCTACACCTGGACAGGTCGCCAGTCCATCACAAGACATGACCAATGATGATGAAGTTCCTGTTTATTTAAAGCTACAGTATGTAAGAATTAGACATTGTTGTCAAATCTAAATCCTGCAGTTCATGTAGAAAAATTCGTCTGTTCTCAGCCAGGCTTGTTTACCCCCGCGCGCGCACGCTCCGATGCTCAGGCCGAATATTCCTCACCAAACCCACTCTGATCCCTGATCTGAGCAGGACAATAAAATATTATGAGTACAGTTCACTAATCATGCTCTCCAGCTGATCACACACTGACTCTGATAAAAGCAGATCCTACCTGTTTGTAGCTCATCGATTCAGTCCGTGGCAAAGAGTTCATAGTTGCACCGCGGCTCCAATACTTCCTGCAGTCCCTCTTAAGATCGTCTGTCCTCCTCACACACCATCCTGCACGCCTCACTTATCCAATGATATAAAAAAAGCAATAAAATCCTCCGTGGTGTGTCTTCCAGTCGAACCAGTGGCCTGAAGCTCCTCCACTTTAGCGACCTGCAGCTACGTTTTAGCTAGCTGCTAATAAAAATGTTTCCACACAGAACTTGTTCGTCACATGAGAAACCACAGAGGAATCATTTATGGCAAGTAAATAATGTATATAATCACCACATGTCCCCGGTGCTTCCAGCTGCTTGACCTGCAGACTCCACAGTACCAGCCTCACTGTGCTGGAGTATTTACGGTATTAGACAACCCAAAATGGTTCCCGCTGCTCTGCCAGCTATTGGCTGGTAGATGTAAACAAAATGCCAACATCATGCCCGCTAAAATTAATATTTTATTATATTTTACTTCAAATATAATTTTTAAAGGAAATGCTGTATTTTCATTCTACAACCCTCTAAACACCCCGTGGAGGTATTATTTTGTTATAAATATAGCTTTTAATATCAATGTTCCATATACCACCTTTAAAGTTTAAAATGTCAATAAAGCAAAAAAACATCATTCAAAAGTTATTTAACCTCATAATTCTTTGTAACATCCTGTTTTAATGGAAAAAGGGACCAACGTGATATTTGATGTGTGTAAACAACCAGAAACATCGAAGCCCACATGTTGGTTGTAACCGTTCAATTCATTTCAGGAAAATAAGCCTGTTTAGCTCACAACATACATGATGTGTCAATGGATAACAAGCTCACTATTATTCTATAACGCTTGTCTGTTTTAGTGCTGCCAAATACTTACTAACAGATATAATACGGGTTTCACTTAATGAGAAGTGACAAAACAAATTAAAAACCAACAAAAATCAGCAGTTAGATTCTTCTAAATGAACATATGTATTGTGAAATGAGTCATGTGAGCTACCTACACACCCATGAAGATGATTCGATGGAAGGTTGAATGTTTTCTTGTGTTGTTCAGGTCAGAGGATGGAATTTCACAGGATGTCACAGGGCTTCAGGCTAAGAGGCAGATGTTGGGGGTAAACAAAGCTCAGCACAGACTCTCTCCTGCCCTGCAGCTAGCAGGCAGATGCACCTGTCAGCCCCCAACAGCCTCCACCAGCCCCCCACCAGACCTCCACCAGCCTCCACAAGCCCCCCACCAGCCCCCCACCAGCCCCCAACCGCCTCCACCAGCCCCTCACCAGCTTTCACCAGCCCACACCAGCCCCCACCAAACTCCACCAGACCCCACCAGCCTCCACAAGCCTCCACCAGCCCCCACCAGCCCCCACCAGCCCCCCACCAAACTCCACCGGCCCCCACCAGCCCCCACCAAACTCCACCAGCCCCCACCAGCCTCCACCAGCCCCCCACCAAACTTCATTGGCCTCCACCAGCCCCCCACCAGACCTCCACCAGCCTCCACAAGCCCCCCACCAGCCCCCCACCAGCCCCCAACAGCCTCCACCAGCCCTCCACCAGCCCTCCAACAGCCTCCACCAGCCTCCACCAGCCCCCACCAGCCTCCACCAGCCCTCCCACCAGCTTTCACCAGATGGACTCACAACTAGAATGCAGTCCACACAAAACAGAAAGATACTAAAAATACTAAAATAAAATCATGTTTTTTTTTTCATTTGGTAGAAAAACAAACACTTGTTTTTTTGATCCAAACATGGAGAGAAGATGATGAACCTCCTCATCAGCTGCTGCGTTCCAGATTAACACCACAATTCAAAATGACAACAAGCCTGAACAATAACTCTCATGTTACACATGTGCATTTGCACATTCACCTGAACTCCCCCCCCCCACCCCACCCCACACCGTCTGTACACACTCCCACAGCAGATGGCTGTATGAGGTCAGATAAAGACGCCTCCTGGGGCATGTTGAGAGGAGAATCCACACTTGACCAGATTTGACTCACATATGTTCTGTGTCTGAAAGAAAGCAGGTGGCTGAACTGTACGATACAAGCCAAACAGCTCAAAGCCCTGATACTGAAGGAGGTCAAGGGTCACCCACTCAGAATGCAGTTCACTAATGTACTAAAATCTGTTTTAGTCACCTTTGTCAGGAGCTCAGGTTTTTGTTGGTTTTTGTTGGTTTTTGTCGGCGTTGTTTGTTTGTTTGTTTTTCTGTTGGCAACATCACTCAAAAAGTCGTGGACAGAATTTCCTGAATTTTTTAAAAGAAATATCCAGACTGGGTCGAGGAACAACAGATTAGAGCTCAGGATAATCTGTATGAATCCAGGAATGTTTTAACATATTCTTTAACATTGTGAGACAGACTGGCTGTAACAGGAAGTGGAACCGAGGTGCTCGGTGAAGGTCTGAGCAGGTCTGGTGCTCTGTGGTAAATGTCCTGTATTTATATAGTGTTTTCTAGTCATTCAGAACACTCAAAGCACTTTTACACTACAAGTTTTACATTTACACAACTCCTACAACCCAATACTTAAATCAGGGGGCTACATGGGGTTCAGTGTCCAAGGACACTTTGACATGTGGCGGTGGAAGCCGGGATCTTTCAGATTAGAAGACGACCACTCTAACCACTGAGCCACAGCCCAATCCTCACCCTTCTAACTGCATTGGGACAGTTTAATCTCTGTTGTTTAATAAACTACACTGACCTAAACATAAGGACTACTGAAACTAACCTGAAGTGTGTCACGTGTAACTTAAACAACCCCAAACCCACAGGTTTAATACCAACCAACAGGATTCAGATGATCTGAGCAAGAACCAACACCCTGAAGGACTGGAGGACTGGAGGACTGGAGGACTCTCCACTCAGGACATCCTGCTGCACAAGATCTCATGTTGTTATTAGAAATTAAAACAAACACAAACATGCTTTTATAAATAATAAATAACATTCAACTACTTAAAGAATAACATTGATAAATTGAATTTAAGATGTTTCATGCCAAAAACATTTTTGGAGAATTTGCAGACAGGCATATTTTTTCTAGAACTAACATTTACTGTAATGACCCTCTGCTGCATTTTTGTTTATATAAAATTAAAGTAATTCAACATTTGAAAAAGACCTGTGGACCTGCTGAAGTCTTTTAAAATAGACTTTATATCTGGTTCATGCTTGGATTTATTTATTATTTATTCTAAGTGGGGTAGAAAGAGTTATTGTATGAGAGTGGACAGTTTCCTCTGCCTACCCCCACCTCTTTCCCAAATGTCTGACTTTGTGTTTCTGGCAATTTGCTCCCATTGTGAAGCACTTCCTGATAGGAGGCACTCTGAAAGACTGGACTCAGCCAACTGCAAAGGAATGTGACATTCCATTCTAAAATTACGGATGTGTCTTTGGATTTCTGGGGCTGATTTCTGCCATTTTCACTGTTGTGCCTGGAGACAATATTTCTGGAATGACACCAAAAGACACACAAGAACATTCTGAAGGTTTTATCCACAATTAAGTGTTAAAGGAAGTAAACAAAGTGAACGCCTTTGTTAGAAACTGTCATTAAACATCTTGGAATAAACCTGACTTAACCTATTTAAAATAAAATTACATTTACAGACAACGTTTTGCTGTTTCCTGTTTGTTACTATATTCCATATGTACACCGTGTATTTGACCAACAGCATGTATGAACTGTTACCATCATCACTAATCTTTAGTTTATTTTCTTCTGTTTTTGTTTATTTTGGGTGTTTTATCAGGATAAACTTTTCTTAAACCTTTCCAGGTGACCTTCATGTGACCTTCTCCAAACTTCTGAATGAACATGTCCAACAACATGTCCATGTTTCAGGACATTATACACAACTTGTTCTCTAACAAGGAGCTTAACAGCTAAATCCACAACATTCAATACATTTCTTGTTTCAATCAGAAGCTCAGTGATGTTGCATCATGAACAAACAGCTGCTGGAGAATGGGGGACCTGGAATGGAGGGACCTGGACTTTCTCCAGACCTGAATCCCATAGAAAACCTCTGGGATCAGCTGAGTCTCCATGTAGAGACTCTGAAGCCCAGAAGGACTTGAGGACCTTCTACCAGAGTGTGATGTCACACCTCAGCAGACAACAAGACGACTTGTAAACATCATCAAGCTGTAACTGATGCTGAAGGTCACATGACACGTTACTGAAACACTAACAGGTTTTGTTGTTGTTTACTCACCAGCTGTTGGATTTAGTTTTAATAAACTGAGATGATGAATCATCATCACATGTTTCTATTTGGATGTTGTACTTTCATGATATAATATCATTGTAGTGTGAACTTTATATGTTTTCTATAGATTTCACCCTAAAGCCAAACATCCATACCTTATTGTGAGTAGTGTTTATGATGTTATTTGGTTTTGTTTGGTTTAACAACATCCTTTGTTTTGGTTGTGGAATTCCCTCTAGTTCTTATTTTGGACATCTGTTCAAAATAACAAAATATTGTGTGTTAGTATGTCAGCAGACAGCTTTGGTAAAAACAGATAATAATAAACATAAAAATAAACATTAGGAGGCCCTCAGCTTGCTGTGGTCACCTCTCACTCCAGATGATAACCAGTGTTAAAGGGAGACAGAGAGGTGGTGGGTCAGGCAGCAGGAATGAGGAAATCCCACCCTGGCCCCTGCAGACAGAGAACAGGAAGCAAACCATTTGCATACAAACTCTCCCACAATGAAACAACATCAGAGTAGGAGAGGATTAATACACCATCTGTAGCTGAGGAGATGTGGGTTGTTAGTGGAAGACTGGGGATAAAAAGGAGAGACTAGACCAACTAACTAAGTGATGGTGTTAGATTTTTGAACAAGTCAAAGTGGGAACATAACTTAGTAGTGCTTACAGTTACAGTAGTGTTGTAGTGGATCCTCAGTGTTACTATCTCAGTCTGTTGTTAGTTTCCTTGATGCTCGAGAGGGGTCTGGCTGCAGACTTCACTCTCTTGTAATGCTCTCAGCATGTGAAGAGAACATGATCAGTTTCTAATCAGAAATAATGTGGATGACTCTATTGTTCAGCTGTTTGTCACATGACGGTGGAGGCCTGAATGTAACGCAGAGTGAAAAATCCTCTCACTTGAAAGAGTGAACGCATCTTATACACAATCTATTAAAACATCTGATTACTTGGATTCTTGTAAGAACATATATTTTTACTGATGTTATGCAAGACCAGTGATGTAAAAATAACAACAGAAACATTTTATCTGCATTTATCGCTGCAGTTTTCTCAGTTATTTGTGAGTTTATAATGTAATTTAAGATATTGTTACTAATCTGATGGAGAATATCTTCCAATTTTATAAAGTTTGAAGCAGGAGTTCAGCTTTTTAGAGTGTTATTGTGTAGAAAGGTTACAATCATCTGATTACTGTTTTATAAACCTTTACATTGCATTCACTTTTCAATTAAATGTTACTTTCATAGTATTCTGCTGTTATTGGCAAATACAAATAGATAAATATATAAATAAACAGCTGAATTAATAATTAACTGAACAACTGGCTTGACAACACTGTGAGGAAACCATGTACTGTATGTCGGGGGTTCATCCACAACCACGAGCTGGTCCACCAGGACCATGACCAGATGAAACCACAGGAACCAGGTCAGAGCCGGCCGGGGCACAAAGCACAGCCACAAGGCTGCACAGAGGGACCCCGGCCCCCCAACACCAACATACCTGCGGGAGGAACCGCGTAGACTGAGCAGACCAACCCCCAGTGTGGACGACCCCCATGAGGAAACACGGGATTAAAAATGAATAATAAAAACATTAAAAAGAATAAAACAAGAAGTGATTCATTAAACTAATTTATATTGATAACACCAACTGAATCATTAAGACAAACAAACAAACAAACAAACAAACAAACAAACAAACAAACAAACAAACAAACAAACAAACAAACAAACAAACTAACTAACTAACTAACTAACTAACTAACTAACTAACTAAATAAATAAATAAATAAAAAAATAAAGTTGAAATTAATATGATTAAATCAATTAAAAGCTAAGTTAAATAGATATGTCTTGAGTCTCTTTTTAAAAACATCAACAGTCTCTGCAGCCCACATAGAGGAAGCTGATACCTACCTACCTACCTACCTACCTACCTACCTACCTACCAGATTTGTCAGGATTCAAGCTGCATCTCATTAATATTCACTATTTAAATTTGCTGGACTCTGATTGGCTAACAAAGTAGCCTATGAGAGCAAGGTATACTGTTTCCTGCCCTGCTGTGCATGGCAACAGGACATGTAGTTTCTTCCTGTTTGCTACGTCTTATGCTAACAGCTTTTAGCCAGCAGCATGCTAGGTGTTATGCTAACAGCTTTTAGCCAGCAGCATGCTAGGTGTGGTTTCAACTGCAGGAGCTGATGAATACTAACGAACAAAGGAGTTGTGATGAAACAGATACAGGCTGTTAGAACTCGGGAGAACTCGGGTTTTATCACCACCTGCGTAGTTTGAGAGATTAAAACTGAAAGAGAAGTTTTGACCTGTTTTCACACCCACTCCACAGGTGTTCTTATCTTTATAGACTACGTGCACTTTTGCCAAAGTCCTTAAATGTATATGAAATGGCCTCTTTAATATATTTTTCTCCAAAGAACATACAAATCAAAACATTAACTGCCCTTTCTGGTCACAACTTACTGTACCATGTGTAGTCACACTATCTTTTCTTACCATACTCTTCTTACAAACTGAAAAACTACCAACAACAAATATTTTATTTTATAAATGTAATATATACAGTGGGGCAAAAAAGTATTTAGTCAGCCACCAATTGTGTAAGTTCTCCCACTTAAAAAGATCAGAGAGGCCTGTAATTTTCATCATAGGTATACCTCAACTATGAGAGACAAAATGAGGAAAAAAAATCCAGAAAATCACATTGTCTGATTTTTAAAGAATTTATTTGCAAATTATGGTGGAAAATAAGTATTTGGTCAATAACAAAAGTTAATCTCAATACTTTGTTATATAGCCTTTGTTGGCAATGACAGAGGTCAAACGTTTTCTGTAAGTCTTCACAAGGTTTTCACACACTGTTGCTGGTATTTTGGCCCATTCCTCCATGCAGATCTCCTCTAGAGCAGTGATGTTTTGGGGCTGACGCTGGGCAACACGGACTTTCAACTCCCTCCAGAGATTTTCTATGGGGTTGAGATCTGGAGACTGGCTAGGCCACTCCAGGACCTTGAAATGCTTCTTACGAAGCCACTCCTTCGTTGCCCGGGCGGTGTGTTTGGGATCATTGTCATGCTGAAAGACCCAGCCACGTCTCATTTTCAATGCCCTTGCTGATGGAAGGAGGTTTTCACTCAAAATCTTACGATACATGGCCCCATTCATTCTTTCCTTTACACGGATCAGTCGTCCTGGTCCCCTTGCAGAAAAACAGCCCCAAAGCATGATGTTTCCACCCCCATGCTTTACAGTAGGTATGGTGTTCTTTGGATCCAACTCAGCATTCTTTCCCCTCCAAACACGACAAGTTGAGTTTCTACCAAAAAGTTCTATTTTGGTTTCATCTGACCATATGATGTTCTCCCAATCCTCTTCTGGATCATCCAAATGCTCTCTAGCAAACCGCAGACGGGCCTGGACGTGTCCTGGCTTCAGCAGGGGGACACGTCTGGCACTGCAGGATTTGAGTCCCTGGCGACGTAGTGTGTTACTGATGGTAGCCTTTGTTACTTTGGTCCCAGCTCTCTGCAGGTCATTCACTAGGTCCCTCCGTGTGGTTCTGGGATTTTTGCTCACCGTTCTTGTGATCATTTTGACCCCACGGGGTGAGATCTTGCGTGGAGCCCCAGATCGAGGGAGATTATCAGTGGTCTTGTATGTCTTCCATTTTCTAATAATTGCTCCCACAGTTGATTTCTTCACACCCAGCTGCTTACCTATTGCAGATTCAGTCTTCCCAGCCTGGTGAAGGTCTACAATTTTGTTTCTGGTGTCCTTTGACAGCTCTTTGGTCTTGGCCATAGTGGAGTTTGGAGCGTGACTGTTTGAGGTTGTGGACAGGTGTCTTTTATACTGATAACGAGTTCACACAGGTGCCATTAATACAGGTAACGAGTGGAGGACCGAGGAGCCTCTTAAAGAAGTTACAGGTCTGTGAAAGCCAGAAATCTTACTTGTTTGTAGGTGACCAAATACTTATTTTCCTCCATAATTTGCAAATAAATTCTTTAAAAATCAGACAATGTGATTTTCTGGATTATTTTTCCTCATTTTGTCTCTCATAGTTGAGGTATACCTATGATGAAAATTACAGGCCTCTCTGATCTTTTTAAGTGGGAGAACTTACACAATTGGTGGCTGACTAAATACTTTTTTGCCCCACTGTATATATATGTCTGTATATATGCAAAAATGTGTCCATTTCATTGTAAGCCGAGTGTGTAATGTTTCAATCAGTTTCATTATGTAATTAAAAGACCCTTCCACTAAAATAATTGCTGGGGTCAGTGAATGCGCCTGGCTCGTTCTCTTTTGTATGTTTCAGTCTCATCTAACTCAGCTGTGGGTCACACTCAGTCATGCATGCTGTTGCATAAGGCACAGAGAGGAAGAATGAGGCTACAGCCTGTAATGTTTGTAGTTACAGGAGTAGATCTGAAAACTAATTCCCACAGCCAAGCTGATGTCCTCATTAACTATGAATGAACAAGGAATGCCCTTAATAGTTTTTGCATAAATGAATCCAACATTGCTGCAGCTCAGATTTCCTGGTCTAGGTGGGTTAAACGTCAGCTCAGTTTTCCAGGAATTTCTATTTTGTGTGTTTATAATGTGAAACAAGTTACTGAGGAAGGAATTTAAATTTAGCATCACGACAGGTCAGTTTTTGGTGCAGCTGTCAGACGCTATACAACCAGCACGGATTCCCACAATTCACACAAATACTACACAATAAATATGCAGCTCCAGAGGTGTTCCACAGGTGTTCCAGAGGTGCTCCACAGGTGCTCCACAGGTGCTCCACAGGTGTTCCAGAGGTGCTCCACAGGTGTTCCAGAGGCGTTTCACAGGTGTTCCAGAGGCGTTTCACAGGTGTTCCAGAGGTGCTCCAGAGGTGTTTCACAGGTGCTCCAGAGGTGTTCCACAGGTGTTTCAGAGGTGTTCCACAGGTGTTCCACAGGTGTTCCACAAGTGTTCCACAGGTGTTCCACAGGTGCTCCAGAGGTGTTCCGCAGGTGTTCCAGAGGTGTTCCACAGGTGTTCCAAAGGTGTTCCACAGGTGTTCCAGAGGTGTTCCAGGGGTGTTCCAGGGGTGTTCCAGAGGTATACCACAGGTGTTCCAGAGGTGTTCCAGGGGTGTTCCAGGGGTGTTCCAGAGGTATACCACAGGTGTTCCAGAGGTAAGAGCCATAAAGACAGCTCACCGTGGGAATGCAGAGACCATAAAGGTTCATATGGTAAAAGCAGTTCTGAAAGAGAAGGACCCCGCCACTGTGTGTATGAGTGACAAGACCTCAGCCAATCAGAAAGCTGCATTCTCCTGTCACTGTGTAGCATTTAGCATGTGTGTGTGAGCTGACAGGTGATGTGAATGTGATGAAAATGCTGCAAGTGTCAAACTAACATCAGCGTAAAATGGTAAATATGATGATTTCAGAAATATTTTGGTACAATGTGGGAGTGGTTTTTAATGGATTCTGTTGCCACGGTAACCCAAAATATTATGTACACATGATGGCAGATTTTTCCTGATCAAACTGGTCAGTTTAATGCTTCACATGTGGCTTCAGGTTCTACAGTGTCTGACCAGGTAATGAATGGTGTTCCCATGTGTAGCGACACGTTAACAGATCATATAAAACTTATTACAATATGTAACAGAATAATGTCGAGTGACATGATGAACATGTGACTGACATCTAGGTCAAAATATGTCAAACAGTCATTTTAACAGAAACAACTAAGAACAGTTAATTAGTAGTTTGAAGTTTACCAGATGTAAACTTTAGATCTGATTTTTATATAATATAATTATTAATAATGTCATGGTGAAGATTCAGTTTGGTTTTAACACAAATACACTCCATACCATAAACACGACTGCTGCCATGTCATGTCTGTGGTTAAAAGAAGAGACATTGACCCTGGTCTGAGACTGTTTTGTCTAGCGGTCACTCCACCCAGACGACCACCGTGCAAAGACTCAAAGAACGTGACTTGGCTGCATCCTGTCACAGTTTCTGTGGCCCCCTGAAGTCCTGCTGATGAAGATAAGGCACATAATGCGTCAGAAGAAGCTGCTTACACACATAAACTGGGAGAGTGTCACAGCTTGGGAAAGTTGCTTTTTCTGTCTTAATATCCAAGTGTTTTGAGGCAAGATACTGAAATCCACATTGCTCCATGTGTTTAATGTTTATAAACTATGTTGCTGTAAAACTGTCAATATTGTAAAAAGCTATTTTAATTAGTTTTCTACTCATTTTCAGAATGAGTTTTTCTTGTCCTCTCGGACCCCAGTGGGTCCAGTAGAACTCATCCTGGTTCTGGTTCTGATGGAGGTTTCTTCCTGTCCTCTCGGACCCCAGTGGGTCCAGTAGAACTCGTCCTGGTTCTGGTTCCGCTGGAGGTTTCTTCCTGTCCTCTCGGACCCCAGTGGGTCCAGGTAGAACTCGTCCTGGTTCTGGTTCCGCTGGAGGTTTCTTCCTGTCCTCTCGGACCCCAGTGGGTCCAGGTAGAACTCGTCCTGGTTCTGGTTCCGCTGGAGGTTTCTTCCTGTCCTCTCGGACCCCAGTGGGTCCAGTAGAACTCATCCTGGTTCTGGTTCTGCTGGATGATTGAGTTAGCTCTGTGTTCTGATTGACTCTGTAAACATGTTACTGGACTGAACCGTTTGAGTTTAACTGACTTGAATCTGTAAATATTAATAGAACTTTAAATAATGTGTTTAGATGATTTTTATTATGAACTGGTAGTAAATAAATAAACTGAATGTATTTAACTGACTGTTCTGACGTTGTGAACATCTGTGAAGGAGCTGAAACATCTGGAGGAGGATCCTTGAGTTGTGAGACAGCTGCAGCAGTTTGCTCATGAGGAGTGAACCTACATACCTGTCAGGTGCAGAAGTCTGATTGGAGGTTCCAGAAATCAGTAAATACCTCAAAAATACATCAAGTGAAATATGAAGTCAAAGCTAATTTCATTTGTTTGGTTTGTAATTATTTATTTTTATTCCGTTAAACCAAAAGAAAAATCAAATTTTCAGTATGTTTTAAATTATTTTATTACTTTTGTCATTTTTAAGTTATTTCAGTCACCATTGTGAATTCTTCCTTATTTAATGAAAGAGTACTAGTACTAGTATTTTGTCCATATCTGTAAGTAAACATACTCATTGTTTATTGGAATACATTGTTTTGCTCTTGGAATTTTTTGGCATCGTTCCATAGTGAGACAATGAGGACATGTCCTCCTGTCTTTAAGCATTCAGAGTCCTTTCTGCATGAAATGATCTCGTCTGAAACCTGCATCATCGATGACCTGCAGAAGACTGAAGAACAATGAGACGCTTCCATCATACAGTCTAATGGACATAGCTGGAACTAGAAGTAGGACAATCGAGACACGTCAGGCATGTTCTCTGAGGTCCTGCCATGGAATGTGCATGAGAACGTGCATGCAGGCTGCAACAATTCAGGGAAAAGTCCACTTATCTGAGGAAATGTAAGTTCTCTTTAGAACAACTAGGTCACAAGACTTGTTAATAAAATCATGAATGTTGATGAAATATTTCACTAAAATGAATTCCATCAGACAGAACTGGAGTTACTCTTCAGTCTCCTGATGAAGTCTTTGTTTTTAAACCCTCTCCAGTCTGCGATGTCCTGCAGCTGTTCTGTAGACACAAATCAGCCTTTTACACAAACAATCCATCTAAATTCTCCCCATGACAAGATCTCCCAGATAAAAAGGTTCTTTAAATACCACAAACGTCTCAGTTCATCAAGATGGAACGATAACGTGAGCCAACAGTCTCACAGATGATCAGTAAGATTCCATCAGGACCAGACAGAGTGTTGACTAGAGAAACAACCCAGCACCACCTCAAACCCTGAACAAGTCCAGAATCTAACACGTCTGACCTGCAGCTTCATCACTGCTGAGTTTAATCACCTCGATGAGACAACAGAGAATTAAACTGCTCCCTCTGCTGTTTGTTTGTTGTAGAGCAAATCAAAAAACAGGTTTTTGACCAATATTATAGTTCACAGGAAGAACGGTGAAGCATGTTCTGATCCAGTTATGAAGCTTATAGACGGTGTGATGCAGAACCTGCTCTGACGCTCACAGACTGTGTGTCAAGACTGTAGCATGATAATGCTATAATCCATAATATATCCATATATATATATATCCATAATGCCAAGAACAAATCTACTCACTCAGTGTAAATAATAAATGTTCTAGATGTTCTTTTAGTTTGAAGGTTTTCAGCATCAGAATGAAAAATGAAGATTACTGGAACTGAAAACAGCTAAACACGATCCTGGATCAACACATCAACAAATAATTCAGAGTGAAAGTTCATTAAATGTGGATTTAAATCATGTTAACAGAGATCAGATCTGACCAGGCTGGTGAGTTTAGGGTCAGTTATTAAAGTAGGACATAAAAGAATTACTGTTGTCACTGTGGTTTATGTACACAGCTATTTAAAGAAATTAGTTTATCCCCTTCTACAATAAACAAAAACAAACAAACATTTAAAAGTGGTGAAAAAACTCCAGTTTAGTCTCATTAAAACAAAGAAATCCTTGTCCAGAACTTGTCAACATACGTTTTGTTGAGTCTCCTGGATCTTCTATCATGGAGTTCATTATGGTTCAACTTCTGACTGATGATGTCATCAGAAAGGATCTAGAGTTCAGATGAAAAGTTTCTGATGATTTTCTTTGCTTGTTTTTTAATGTCCACTCTGATCAGCCTCTTGTGTCCACGTCCTGGACATTGTCCTGCTACAGTCTCATGGACCTTAATAATAATATTATCAGCTGTGGAACATGAAGCTGCTTGGAGATGGTCTAGATGGTCCATGTTCAGTGTGGTGCAGACAAAGAAACCTGTTTGTTCCTTTAAACAGGTTGATGAAAAGCTTGTGATAATAATTCATGTTCAACACTGAGATTAAAACATGACTAATGCAGGATTAATGGTGTCTTTGGGATGATCCACTAATCTGTTCATACTATTTTTTGCAGATTTTTGTAAAATAAACAACTAATTTAGTTTAATGATTTCCATCTATTGATTATCTCTACCTGCTTATTCCTGTTCAGGGTCGCAGGGAGCTGGTGTCTCCAGCAGTCATTGGGTGAGAGGCGGGGCTACACCTGGACAGGTCACCTGTCCATCACAGGACACAGAGACAGACAACAACTCACATCTACAGACATATTAGAGTCACTAATTAACCTGAAGCATATTTTTGGTCTGTGGGATGAAGCTGGAATCCCTGAAGAAAACCCACATGCACGAGGAGAACATGTGAAAGACCCCAGCCCAGTGTTAAACCTTCTCACTGTAACAGCACTACCCACTGTACCACCGTGCAGCCCCGTACAGAATGAGATGTTTAATACAATTCTTCTTTGTTTTCCTTCTTTGTAATGACGTCAGGTTGGAGTGACATCAGCGTGGTCATATATGAAGCTTTAATTATATACAATAAAAAAACAATCAATAAATTATATTCAAAATTTGATTAAAAAAATCCTTCAATAAACAATTAGACAAACTTAATCTGAGAAAAGTCACTGGATGCCTCATTGAGCATTACTCAGCATATAAAAACAGCTGAATCATGTTTTATTTTGCAGTGAATAGAGTCTCACACAGATCATGTGATCAGACTGAATCAATCTGCTTTGAAGGAATATATTATCTTATTATTGTATAACTCATATGTTATAAGGCTTTTAATACTTTTTAAAATCAACTTCACACCCTAAAGCATTAATTTTGAAATGTCTATAAATAATCTCTAAACTCTGCCTGAGTCCCTGTTAATAAATAATAAACACATTAAGGAATGTCCACAGTTCAAACTCATTTCACCAGAGGAACGTTTGACTTGTGTTGTTGGAACAACTCAGATGATCAAATATCAAAGTGAGAAGTAAGACGTCTCTCAGGCAGCAGATCATCACTTCTGTTTTATATCTTCTAATAGTTTAGGAAAAAAAAACAAAAATGCAAATTTCCACAGATTTATAATAATAATAATAACCTTTATTTATAAAGCACTTTACACGTCCGACGAGGAAACCAAAGTGCTGCACAAGCGATAAAATCAACAAAAGAAGCACTTAAGTGCCCAAAAATAAAGACAGTTCTATATACATTGAGTACACAGTAACACACACACACACAGACACAAGTGTGTTTTGGTATCCTTATGGGGACCGTCCATTGACTTCCATTGATTTTAGTAACTAGATTTATACCTAACCCAAACCCTTTTACTAACCTTAACCATTACTGATCTATAACTAACCCTAAGACTAACTAAAACTCTATTCACACCATACCTATAAACCTAACCCCTAACCCTAAAAAGGGGAGTCCCCCTCATGGGGACCAGGCTTCGGTCCCCACAAGAACCCTCGGACCCCAGAAAGATAGTAAAAGTCAGGAAACGGGTCCCCAGGAGGTCAGAAATACAAACCCACACACACACACACACACACACACACACTTATCTTCCTATTATTTCATATGACTCTGTTATTGATGAGAAAAGCTGCAGCTTGATCAGGCGTCCACATGGTTTATATTAACATTCCATCAGGTTTTAATACTGAGGACGAAGCAAGCTGCAGGATCATCACAGCATTCTTACACTACACAGGCTGGAGGGCCTCTGAAGGGTGGGGGCCACGACGCGATGAGGGGGCCACGGTGCATTACAGTGATGGTGTATTACACTGTGGGACTGGACCAAGTTCTGACCCTGTAACTTTATTCACGAAGCTTTAAAACCACATGATAGACGTGATATGAGCAGGATGCCAACAGAACGTTACTGGAGAGTTTTATCATGATGAAAAACAACAAATAACATCGTTCATGTTCCTACTGCTACATGGTAAAAATAAATAAACAACAAATAACATTCATGTTCCTACTGCTACATGGTAAAAATAAATAAATGAATAATAAACATCTCTATAAGTCATTTACCTACTGTTGCAGCAATGGCTCATGGGAGTTTTAATAACGCTACATTAAATAAAAACAAGTGTTGTTTTTATTACTTTATTCTATTAGAACAGTAAAGGTGTTTTTTATTAGAAATAATGAATAATGTTCTTTACTGCTGATGTAACTTCCCTCCAACATCACCTTCTTCTTCTTCTTCACCTCGGCGGTACTTCATGAACGTCTCTAAAAGGTTTCTACTTAATAAACATGTTGCAAACTAAAAGTTTTATAGTAAAATCAAACATCATGAATTATAATCCTCATGTTGCAGCTTTTCATGTTACTGAAACCTGAATGTAACCTTGATTCAAGTTCTGTCCACACGTCTTCTTATAAACTGGTTTTAATAATAAAATCCAGATTTTAAATGTAGACAAACAAAATCACCACAAAAAATATATTTAAGATTCATAGAGATAAAAGTTCAAGCCTTCCACGTGGTTAGAGTTAAATGTAGCTTGAGTTTGGAGACAGTTCAGTCTTCTGTCTGGATTTAACGTCTGAAAACGATATGAAATGATGTCATAATCAGCTGTTTGTCACAATCAGCTGATTGTTAGGAATTCTGCCTCAGAGTCAGGACTTAAAACACATCAGCTGACTCACATGTTTACATGAAATCAGGGAAGTTGTTACTACCATTAGCTCTGTTCTGAGGTGTGCTCCACCGAGACACCCGTCAGGTACTTGGACACCGTCCTGGTGTTGTTCTCACTCATCCCCTGGATGTGGACATCTAGTTTCTGGAGCAGCTGCTCGGAGCGTAAACTCTCTTCCTCCAAGAAACGACTGATCATTCTGTGTGCAGGTGACACACGCACCTGTGAGAGAAAACACACACATCTGCATACGTCTGGATTATAAACAGGGCAGCACAAGTCGTATTATCCTCACCTGTGCAGAGGGAACCACGTCCTCCTTGGACACTGAGGACAGAGAGTCTTGTGAACCAGAGCTCTGGTCCTCAGCAACAGGTTCATTAAGAGTTAATGATGGAACCGAGTTTCTCCGAGTCAGTCTAGCACTATGGCTGCTGGACGAGGAGGAAGAGGAGGAGCAGGAGGAAGAATGAGACCTGCTGTCCTGGTTCTGGATGCTGAGCTGCTCTCTAGGGGACCGAGACAGAGTCTGAAGTTCTTTAAAGAGTCTCTGGATCTGTTTTTCATAGCGAGTGGAATTCTGCTGCATCTGAAAACTGCAAAAAAAGAAAGGATTGTATGAGATCAGGTCCCAAACTGTTTCAGCTTGGACCCATTTGGACCATCATCTACCTGTTCTGGTCCTGGTCTGGCTGGCCAGCATACGTCTCCTGACCCGCCTGACTTGGGGCATCAGGTTGGTGCTGCATCTTGGTCAGCGTTTGCCTTAACTGAAGATTTTCCTGTTCCAAGCTGCTCAGGGACAACATGTTGTCCTCCTTCAGGGAGGACAGAGACACCCCCCCCCCCACCGAGGACAGAGGAGGGATATAGAGATGAGCCACTTTAAGAAACAAGCACTGAAGACACTTGAGGAAGACATCAGTACATGCTGAACCAGACCTGGAGTGAGTGAAGCTGCAGCTTCTGGACGAAACCTTCCAGGTGTTTGTTTTCAGCTTGTAGAGTCTCCAGATGTTCACGAGTCACCTACGAGTAGAAACAAGAGAAACAGTTTCTACTTCAAGAACCGAAAGGGTGAGTCTCCACTGCAGGAACCAAGGTCTGTCCCATGTCCTCTCTATGTGGACTCACCACCTGCGGGAGGAAAAAGAAGGTGGGGTGCAAGTAGAACCAGGTGTGAGAATCCCCTGCAGCTAAAACTGTTTCTTGTAAGATGAAAGATCACCGACTAGATACTCCTACTCTGGAGTGACCTGGGGGTGAGGCGGGTGAGGCGGTGGGCGGGTGTGTCTCTCTGGTTGGAGGAGGGAAGGATCTGACTGTTGTCTGTGTATATACACCAAACACCAGTTCAGAATACCCGGTCTCCTTATAGTCTCTGGATCGGGTATCGGAGGGGGGGGCATCTAGGGATTTTTTTGTCCTTCTGGGGGACTTTAATGTCCATGTGTGTAATAACAGAGTTACCTGGAGGTGGTGTTGGACAGGATTTGTCCATAACAAATACCACGTTCAAACACAGGGACCTGATCAGCAGACAGACTTGGAGAGTGAGAGAGAGACGCCCATAGTACTGTCTAGTACTAGAGAACCTCCACGTATACTAAAACCTACATAGTAGTAGTACTGTAACTTAAACCAGATATGATGAAGTAGTCATGTTAAACTGGTAGGCTGATAATTCAGTCTGTCTCCAGATGGACGTCTTGATCATCCGTTAGATGTAGAGAGGGACAGGAGTTACACTCGTTAATCTCATCTGTAAGGTAAGACGTTGTCTCTGGTTGGACAGGTAACACTCTGTCTCTGGTTGGACAGGTAATGTGTTGTCTGGTTGGACAGGTATCATACTGTCTCTAGTTGGACAGGTATCATACTGTCTCTGGTTGGACAGGTATCATACTGTCTCTAGTTGGACAGGTATCATACTGTCTCTGGTTGGACAGGTATCATACTGTCTCTAGTTGGACAGGTATCATACTGTCATCATACTGTCTCTAGTTGGACAGGTATCATACTGTCTCTAGGTGGACATGTATCATACTGTCTCTAGGTGGACAGGTATCATACTGTCTCTAGTTGGACAGGTATCATACTGTCTCTAGTTGGACAGGTATCATACTGTCTCTAGGTGAACATGTATCATACTGTCATCATACTGTCTCTAGTTGGACAGGTATCATACTGTCTCTAGTTGGACAGGTATCATACTGTCATCATACTGTCTCTAGTTGGACAGGTATCATACTGTCTCTAGGTGGACATGTATCATACTGTCTCTAGGTGGACATGTATCATACTGTCTCTAGGTGGACAGGTATCATACTGTCTCTGGTTGGACAGGTATCATACTGTCTCTAGGTGGACATGTATCATACTGTCATCATACTGTCTCTAGTTGGACAGGTATCATACTGTCTCTAGTTGGACAGGTATCATACTGTCATCATACTGTCTCTAGTTGGACAGGTATCATACTGTCATCATACTGTCTCTAGTTGGACAGGTATCATACTGTCTCTAGTTGGACAGGTATCATACTGTCATCATACTGTCTCTAGGTGGACAGGTATCATACTGTCTCTAGTTGGACAGGTATCATACTGTCTCTAGGTGGACATGTATCATACTGTCTCTAGTTGGACAGGTATCATACTGTCATCATACTGTCACTAGTTGGACAGGTATCATACTGTCTCTAGTTGGACAGGTATCATACTGTCTCTAGTTGGACAGGTATCATACTGTCTCTGGTTGGACAGGTATCATACTGTCTCTAGGTGGACAGGTATCATACTGTCTCTAGTTGGACAGGTATCATACTGTCATCATACTGTCTCTAGGTGGACAGGTATCATACTGTCTCTAGTTGGACAGGTAACATGCTGTCTCTGGTTGGACAGGTAACACGCTGTGTCTGGTTGGACAGGTATCATACTGTCTCTGGTTGGACAGGCAACACGCTGTCTCTGGTTGGACAGGTAACACGCTGTCTCTGGTTGGACAGGTATCATACTGTCTCTAGTTGGACAGGTATCATACTGTCTCTAGTTGGACAGGTATCATACTGTCTCTAGTTGGACAGGTATCATACTGTTATCATACTGTCTCTAGTTGGACAGGTATCATACTGTCTCTAGTTGGACAGGTATCATACTGTCTCTGGTTGGACAGGTATCATGCTGTCTCTGGTTGGACAGGCAACACGCTGTCTCTGGTTGGACAGGTAACACGCTGTCTCTGGTTGGACAGGTAACACGCTGTGTCTGGTTGGACAGGTATCATACTGTCTCTAGTTGGACAGGTATCATACTGTCTCTAGTTGGACAGGTATCATACTGTCTCTAGTTGGACAGGTATCATACTGTCATCATACTGTCTCTAGTTGGACAGGTATCATACTGTCTCTAGTTGGACAGGTATCATACTGTCTCTAGGTGGACATGTATCATACTGTCATCATACTGTCTCTAGGTGGACAGGTATCATACTGTCATCATACTGTCTCTAGTTGGACAGGTATCATACTGTCTCTAGTTGGACAGGTATCATACTGTCTCTAGTTGGACAGGTATCATACTGTCATCATACTGTCTCTAGGTGGACAGGTATCATACTGTCTCTAGGTGGACAGGTATCATACTGTCATTATACGGTCACTAGTTATACAGGTATCATACTGTCTCTAGGTGGACATGTATCATACTGTCTCTAGGTGGACATGTATCATACTGTCTCTAGGTGGACAGGTATCATACTGTCTCTAGGTGGACATGTATCATACTGTCATCATACTGTCTCTAGGTGGACAGGTATCATACTGTCTCTAGGTGGACAGGTATCATACTGTCTCTAGTTGGACAGGTATCATACTGTCTCTGGTTGGACAGGTAACACGCTGTCTCTGGTTGGACAGGCAACACGCTGTCTCTGGTTGGACAGGTAACACGCTGTCTCTGGTTGGACAGGTAACACGCTGTCTCTGGTTGGACAGGTAACACGCTGTCTCTAGTTGGACAGGTATCATACTGTCATCATACTGTCTCTAGGTGGACAGGTATCATACTGTCTCTAGTTGGACAGGTATCATACTGTCATCATACTGTCTCTAGTTGGACAGGTATCATACTGTCATCATACTGTCTCTAGTTGGACAGGTATCATACTGTCTCTGGTTGGACAGGTATCATACTGTCTCTAGGTGGACAGGTATCATACTGTCTCTAGGTGGACAGGTATCATACTGTCATCATACTGTCTCTAGTTGGACAGGTATCATACTGTCTCTAGGTGGACATGTATCATACTGTCATCATACTGTCACTAGTTGGACAGGTATCATACTGTCTCTAGTTGGACAGGTATCATACTGTCATCATACTGTCTCTAGGTGGACAGGTATCATACTGTCATCATACTGTCTCTAGTTGGACAGGTATCATACTGTCTCTAGTTGGACAGGTATCATACTGTCATCATACTGTCTCTAGGTGGACAGGTATCATACTGTCATCATACTGTCTCGAGTTGGACAGGTATCATACTGTCTCTAGGTGGACATGTATCATACTGTCATCATACTGTCTCTAGTTGGACAGGTATCATACTGTCTCTAGTTGGACAGGTATCATACTGTCATCATACTGTCTCTAGGTGGACAGGTATCATACTGTCTCTAGGTGGACAGGTATCATACTGTCTCTGGTTGGACAGGTATCATACTGTCTCTAGGTGGACAGGTATCATACTGTCTCTAGGTGGACAGGTATCATACTGTCTCTAGTTGGACAGGTGTCATACTGTCATCATACTGTCTCTAGGTGGACAGGTATCATACTGTCTCTAGGTGGACAGGTATCATACTGTCTCTGGTTGGACAGGTATCATACTGTCTCTAGGTGGACATGTATCATACTGTCTCTAGTTGGACAGGTATCATACTGTCTCTAGTTGGACAGGTATCATACTGTCTCTAGTTGGACAGGTATCATACTGTCTCTAGGTGAACATGTATCATACTGTCATCATACTGTCTCTAGGTGGACAGGTATCATACTGTCTCTAGTTGGACAGGTATCATACTGTCATCATACTGTCTCTAGGTGGACAGGTATCATACTGTCATCATACTGTCTCTTGTTGGACAGGTATCATACTGTCTCTAGGTGGACATGTATCATACTGTCTCTAGGTGGACAGGTATCATACTGTCTCTAGGTGGACAGGTATCATACTGTCTCTAGGTGGACATGTATCATACTGTCATCATACTGTCTCTAGGTGGACAGGTATCATACTGTCTCTCGTTGGACAGGCAACACGCTGTCTCTGGTTGGACAGGTAACACGCTGTCTCTGGTTGGACAGGTAACACGCTGTCTCTGGTTGGACAGGTAACACGCTGTGTCTGGTTGGACAGGTATCATACTGTCTCTGGTTGGACAGGCAACACGCTGTCTCTGGTTGGACAGGTAACACGCTGTCTCTGGTTGGACAGGTATCATACTGTCTCTAGGTGAACATGTATCATACTGTCATCATACTGTCTCTAGGTGGACAGGTATCATACTGTCTCTAGTTGGACAGGTATCATACTGTCATCATACTGTCTCTAGTTGGACAGGTATCATACTGTCTCTAGTTGGACAGGTATCATACTGTCTCTAGTTGGACAGGTATCATACTGTCATCATACTGTCTCTAGTTGGACAGGTATCATACTGTCTCTAGGTGGACAGGTATCATACTGTCTCTAGTTGGACAGGTAACGTGTTGTCTCTAATTGGACAGGTAACACATCTCTAGTTGGACAGGTAATGTGTTGTCTGGTTGGACAGGTATCATACTGTCTCTAGTTGGACAGGTATCATACTGTCTCTGGTTGGACAGGTATCATACTGTCTCTAGGTGGACAGGTATCATACTGTCTCTAGGTGGACAGGTATCATACTGTCTCTAGTTGGACAGGTATCATACTGTCATCATACTGTCTCTAGGTGGACAGGTATCATACTGTCATCATACTGTCTCTAGTTGGACAGGTATCATACTGTCTCTGGTTGGACAGGTATCATACTGTCTCTAGGTGGACAGGTATCATACTGTCTCTAGTTGGACAGGTATCATACTGTCATCATACTGTCTCTAGGTGGACAGGTATCATACTGTCATCATACTGTCTCTAGTTGGACAGGTATCATCTGTCTCTAGTTGGACAGGTATCATACTGTCTCTAGTTGGACAGGTATCATACTGTCTCTAGGTGGACAGGTATCATACTGTCTCTAGTTGGACAGGTATCATACTGTCATCATACTGTCTCTAGGTGGACAGGTATCATACTGTCATCATACGGTCTCTAGTTGGACAGGTATCATACTGTCTCTAGTTGGACAGGTATCATACTGTCATCATACTGTCTCTAGGTGTACAGGTATCATACTGTCTCTAGTTGGACAGGTATCATACTGTCTCTGGTTGGACAGGTATCATACTGTCTCTAGGTGGACAGGTATCATACTGTCATCATACTGTCACTAGTTGGACAGGTATCATACTGTCTCTAGTTGGACAGGTATCATACTGTCTCTAGTTGGACAGGTATCATACTGTCTCTAGTTGGACAGGTATCATACTGTCATCATACTGTCTCTAGTTGGACAGGTATCATACTGTCATCATACTGTCTCTAGTTGGACAGGTATCATACTGTCTCTAGTTGGACAGGTATCATACTGTCTCTAGTTGGACAGGTATCATACTGTCTCTAGTTGGACAGGTATCATACTGTCATCATACTGTCTCTAGGTGGACAGGTATCATACTGTCATCATACTGTCTCTAGTTGTACAGGTATCATACTGTCTCTAGTTGGACAGGTATCATACTGTCTCTGGTTGGACAGGTATCATACTGTCTCTAGTTGGACAGGTATCATACTGTCATCATACTGTCTCTAGTTGGACAGGTATCATACTGTCTCTAGTTGGACAGGTATCATACTGTCATCATACTGTCTCTAGGTGGACAGGTATCATACTGTCATCATACTGTCTCTAGTTGGACAGGTATCATACTGTCTCTAGTTGGACAGGTATCATACTGTCTCTAGTTGGACAGGTATCATACTGTCTCTAGTTGGACAGGTATCATACTGTCACTAGGTGAACATGTATCATACTGTCATCATACTGTCTCTAGGTGGACAGGTATCATACTGTCTCTAGTTGGACAGGTATCATACTGTCATCATACTGTCTCTAGGTGGACAGGTATCATACTGTCATCATACTGTCTCTAGTTGGACAGGTATCATACTGTCTCTAGTTGGACAGTATCATACTGTCTCTAGTTGGACAGGTATCATACTGTCTCTAGGTGGACAGGTATCATACTGTCATCATACTGTCTCTAGGTGGACAGGTATCATACTGTCTCTAGGTGGACAGGTATCATACTGTCTCTAGGTGGACAGGTATCATACTGTCTCTGGTTGGACAGGTATCATACTGTCTCTAGGTGGACATGTATCATACTGTCATCATACTGTCTCTATGTGGACAGGTATCATACTGTCTCTAGGTGGACATGTATCATACTGTCTCTAGGTGGACAGGTATCATACTGTCATCATACTGTCTCTAGTTGGACAGGTATCATACTGTCTCTAGTTGGACAGGTATCATACTGTCTCTAGTTGGACAGGTATCATACTGTCATCATACTGTCTCTAGTTAGACAGGTATCATACTGTCATCATACTGTCTCTAGTTGGACAGGTATCATACTGTCTCTAGTTGGACAGGTATCATACTGTCTCTAGTTGGACAGGTATCATACTGTCTCATACTGTCTCTAGTTGGACAGGTATCATACTGTCTCTAGGTGGACATGTATCATACTGTCATCATACTGTCTCTAGGTGGACAGGTATCATACTGTCTTTAGTTGGACAGGTATCATACTGTCTCTAGTTGGACAGGTATCATACTGTCTCTAGTTGGACAGGTATCATACTGTCATCATACTGTCTCTAGTTGGACAGGTATCATACTGTCTCTAGTTGGACAGGTATCATACTGTCTCTAGTTGGACAGGTATCATACTGTCTCTAGGTGAACATGTATCATACTGTCATCATACTGTCTCTAGGTGGACAGGTATCATACTGTCTCTAGTTGGACAGGTATCATACTGTCATCATACTGTCTCTAGGTGGACAGGTATCATACTGTCATCATACTGACTCTAGTTGGACAGGTATCATACTGTCTCTAGTTGGACAGGTATCATACTGTCATCATACTGTCTCTTGTTGGACAGGTATCATACTGTCTCTAGTTGGACAGGTATCATACTGTCATCATACTGTCTCTAGGTGGACAGGTATCATACTGTCATCATACTGTCTCTAGTTGGACAGGTATCATACTTCTCTAGTTGGACAGGTATCATACTGTCTCTAGTTGGACAGGTATCATACTGTCTCTAGTTGGACAGGTATCGTACTGTCTCTAGTTGGACAGGTATCATACTGTCATCATACTGTCTCTAGTTGGACAGGTATCATACTGTCATCATACTGTCTCTAGGTGGACAGGTATCATACTGTCTCTAGTTGGACAGGTATCATACTGTCATCATACTGTCTCTAGGTGGACAGGTATCATACTGTCATCATACTGACTCTAGTTGGACAGGTATCATACTGTCTCTAGTTGGACAGGTATCATACTGTCTCTAGTTGGACAGGTATCATACTGTCTCTAGTTGGACAGGTATCGTACTGTCTCTAGTTGGACAGGTATCATACTGTCATCATACTGTCTCTAGGTGGACAGGTATCATACTGTCACTAGTTGGACAGGTATCATACTGTCTCTAGGTGGACAGGTATCATACTGTCTCTGGTTGGACAGGTATCATACTGTCTCTGGTTGGACAGGTAACACGCTGTCTCTGGTTGGACAGGTAACACGCTGTCTCTGGTTGGACAGGTAACACGCTGTCTCTGGTTGGACAGGTAACACGCTGTGTCTGGTTGGACAGGTATCATACTGTCTCTGGTTGGACAGGCAACACGCTGTCTCTGGTTGGACAGGTAACACGCTGTCTCTGGTTGGACAGGTAACACGCTGTCTCTGGTTGGACAGGTAACACGCTGTCTCTGGTTGGACAGGTATCATACTGTCTCTGGTTGGACAGGCAACACGCTGTCTCTGGTTGGACAGGTAACACGCTGTCTCTGGTTGGACAGGTAACACGCTGTCTCTGGTTGGACAGGTAACACGCTGTCTCTGGTTGGACAGGTATCATACTGTCTCTGGTTGGACAGGCAACACGCTGTCTCTGGTTGGACAGGTAACACGCTGTCTCTAGTTGGACAGGTATCATACTGTCTCTGGTTGGACAGGTATCATACTGTCTCTAGTTGGACAGGTATCATACTGTCATCATACTGTCTCTAGTTGGACAGGTATCATACTGTCTCTAGTTGGACAGGTATCATACTGTCATCATACTGTCTCTAGGTGGACATGTATCATACTGTCTCTAGGTGGACAGGTATCATACTGTCTCTAGGTGGACAGGTATCATACTGTCTCTGGTTGGACAGGTATCATACTGTCTCTAGGTGGACAGGTATCATACTGTCATCATACTGTCTCTAGTTGGACAGGTATCATACTGTCTCTAGGTGGACAGGTATCATACTGTCTCTAGGTGGACATGTATCATACTGTCTCTAGGTGGACATGTATCATACTGTCTCTAGGTGGACAGGTATCATACTGTCTCTAGGTGGACAGGTATCATACTGTCTCTAGTTGGACAGGTATCATACTGTCATCATACTGTCTCTAGTTGGACAGGTATCATACTGTCATCATACTGTCTCTAGTTGGACAGGTATCATACTGTCTCTAGGTGGACAGGTATCATACTGTCTCTAGGTGGACAGGTATCATACTGTCTCTGGTTGGACAGGTATCATACTGTCTCTAGTTGGACAGGTATCATACTGTCATCATACTGTCTCTAGGTGGACAGGTATCATACTGTCTCTAGTTGGACAGGTATCATACTGTCTCTAGTTGGACAGGTATCATACTGTCTCTAGTTGGACAGGTATCATACTGTCATCATACTGTCTCTAGGTGGACAGGTATCATACTGTCATCATACTGTCTCTAGTGGACAGGTATCATACTGTCTCTAGGTGGACAGGTATCATACTGTCTCTGGTTGGACAGGTATCATACTGTCTCTAGGTGGACAGGTATCATACTGTCTCTAGGTGGACAGGTATCATACTGTCTCTAGTTGGACAGGTATCATACTGTATCATACTGTCTCTAGTTGGACACGTATCATACTGTCTCTAGGTGGACAGGTATCATACTGTCTCTAGGTGGACAGGTATCATACTGTATCATACTGTCTCTAGGTGGACAGGTATCATACTGTCTCTAGGTGGACATGTATCATACTGTCTCTAGGTGGACAGGTATCATACTGTCTCTAGGTGGACAGGTATCATACTGTCATCATACTGTCTCTTGTTGGACAGGTATCATACTGTCTCCAGTTGGACACGTATCATACTGTCATCATACTGTCTCTAGGTGGACAGGTATCATACTGTCTCTGGTTGGACAGGTATCATACTGTCTCTAGGTGGACAGGTATCATACTGTCTCTAGGTGGACAGGTATCATACTGTCATCATACTGTCTCTAGGTGGACAGGTATCATACTGTCTCTGGTTGGACAGGTATCATACTGTCTCTAGGTGGACATGTATCATACTGTCTCTAGGTGGACATGTATCATACTGTCTCTAGGTGGACAGGTATCATACTGTCATCATACTGTCTCTAGTTGGACAGGTATCATACTGTCATCATACTGTCTCTAGGTGGACAGGTATCATACTGTCTCTAGGTGGACAGGTATCATACTGTCTCTAGGTGGACAGGTATCATACTGTCTCTAGGTGGACAGGTATCATACTGTCTCTAGTTGGACAGGTATCATACTGTCATCATACTGTCTCTAGGTGGACAGGTATCATACTGTCTCTAGTTGGACAGGTATCATACTGTCATCATACTGTCTCTAGTTGGACAGGTATCATACTGTCATCATACTGTCTCTAGTTGGACAGGTATCATACTGTCTCTAGGTGGACAGGTATCATACTGTCTCTAGGTGGACAGGTACCATACTGTCTCTAGTTGGACAGGTATCATACTGTCTCTAGTTGGACAGGTATCATACTGTCTCTAGTTGGACAGGTATCATACTGTCTCTAGTTGGACAGGTATCATACTGTCTCTAGTTGGACAGGTATCATACTGTCTCTAGGTGAACATGTATCATACTGTCATCATACTGTCTCTAGGTGGACAGGTATCATACTGTCTCTAGTTGGACAGGTATCATACTGTCATCATACTGTCTCTAGTTGGACAGGTATCATACTGTCTCTAGTTGGACAGGTATCATACTGTCTCTAGTTGGACAGGTATCATACTGTCATCATACTGTGTCTAGTTGGACAGGTATCATACTGTCTCTAGTTGGACAGGTATCATACTGTCTCTGGTTGGACAGGTATCATACTGTCTCTAGTTGGACAGGTATCATACTGTCATCATACTGTCTCTAGGTGGACAGGTATCATACTGTCTCTAGGTGGACAGGTATCATACTGTCTCTAGGTGGACATGTATCATACTGTCTCTAGGTGGACATGTATCATACTGTCTCTAGGTGGACAGGTATCGTACTGTCTCTAGTTGGACAGGTATCATACTGTCATCATACTGTCTCTAGTTGGACAGGTATCATACTGTCTCTAGGTGGACATGTATCATACTGTCATCATACTGTCTCTAGGTGGACAGGTATCATACTGTCTCTAGGTGGACAGGTATCATACTGTCTCTAGGTGGACATGTATCATACTGTCTCTAGTTGGACAGGTATCATACTGTCTCTAGTTGGACAGGTATCATACTGTCTCTAGGTGAACATGTATCATACTGTCATCATACTGTCTCTAGGTGGACAGGTATCATACTGTCTCTAGGTGGACATGTATCATACTGTCATCATACTGTCTCTAGGTGGACAGGTATCATACTGTCTCTAGTCGGACAGGTATCATACTGTCTCTAGGTGGACAGGTATCATACTGTCTCTAGTGGACATGTATCATACTGTCTCTAGGTGGACAGGTATCATACTGTCATCATACTGTCTCTAGTTGGACAGGTATCATACTGTCTCTAGGTGGACATGTATCATACTGTCATCATACTGTCTCTAGGTGGACAGGTATCATACTGTCTCTAGTTGGACAGGTATCATACTGTCTCTAGTTGGACAGGTATCATACTGTCTCTAGTGGACAGGTATCATACTGTCATCATACTGTCTCTAGTTGGACAGGTATCATACTGTCTCTAGGTGGACATGTATCATACTGTCATCATACTGTCTCTAGGTGGACAGGTATCATACTGTCTCTAGGTGGACAGGTATCATACTGTCTCTAGGTGGACAGGTATCATACTGTCTCTAGTTGGACAGGTATCATACTGTCTCTAGGTGGACAGGTATCATACTGTCATCATACTGTCTCTAGGTGGACAGGTATCATACTGTCTCTAGGTGGACAGGTATCATACTGTCTCTAGTTGGACAGGTATCATACTGTCTCTAGTTGGACAGGTATCATACTGTCTCTAGTTGGACAGGTATCATACTGTCTCTAGTTGGACAGGTATCATACTGTCATCATACTGTCTCTAGTTGGACAGGTATCATACTGTCTCTAGTTGGACAGGTATCATACTGTCTCTAGGTGAACATGTATCATACTGTCATCATACTGTCTCTAGGTGGACAGGTATCATACTGTCTCTAGGTGGACAGGTATCATACTGTCTCTGGTTGGACAGGTATCATACTGTCTCTGGTTGGACAGGTATCATACTGTCTCTGGTTGGACGGGTAACACGCTGTCTCTGGTTGGACAGGTAACACGCTGTCTCTGGTTGGACAGGTAACACGCTGTCTCTGGTTGGACAGGTATCACGCTGTCTCTGGTTGGACAGGCAACACGCTGTCTCTGGTTGGACAGGTAACACGCTGTCTCTAGTTGGACAGGTATCATACTGTCATCATACTGACTCTAGTTGGACAGGTATCATACTGTCTCTAGGTGGACATGTATCATACTGTCTCTAGGTGGACATGTATCATACTGTCTCTAGGTGGACAGGTATCATACTGTCTCTAGGTGGACAGGTATCATACTGTCTCTAGTTGGACAGGTAACATACTGTCTCTAGTTGGACAGGTATCATACTGTCATCATACTGTCTCTAGGTGGACAGGTATCATACTGTCTCTAGGTGGACAGGTATCATACTGTCTCTAGGTGGACAGGTATCATACTGTCTCTAGTTGGACAGGTATCATACTGTCTCTAGTTGGACATGTATCATACTGTCATCATACTGTCTCTAGGTGGACAGGTATCATACTGTCTCTAGGTGGACAGGTATCATACTGTCTCTGGTTGGACAGGTATCATACTGTCTCTAGGTGGACAGGTATCATACTGTCATCATACTGTCTCTAGGTGGACACGTATCAGACTGTCATCATACTGTCTCTAGTTGGACAGGTATCATACTTTCTCTGGTTGGACCGGTATCATACTGTCTCTAGGTGGACAGGTATCATACTGTCTCTGGTTGGACAGGTATCATACTGTCTCTAGGTGGACATGTATCATACTGTCATCATACTGTCTCTAGGTGGACAGGTATCATACTGTCATCATACTGTCTCTAGTTGGACAGGTATCATACTGTCTCTAGGTGGACAGGTATCATACTGTCTCTAGGTGGACATGTATCATACTGTCTCTAGGTGGACATGTATCATACTGTCTCTAGGTGGACAGGTATCATACTGTCTCTAGTTGGACAGGTATCATACTGTCATCATACTGTCTCTAGGTGGACAGGTATCATACTGTCATCATACTGTCTCTAGTTGGACAGGTATCATACTGTCTCTAGTTGGACAGGTATCATACTGTCTCTAGTTGGACAGGTATCATACTGTCTCTAGGTGGACAGGTATCATACTGTCTCTAGTTGGACAGGTGTCATACTGTCATCATACTGTCTCTAGGTGGACAGGTATCATACTGTCTCTAGGTGGACAGGCATCATACTGTCTCTAGTTGGACAGGTATCATACTGTCTCTAGGTGGACAGGTATCATACTGTCATCATACTGTCTCTAGGTGGACAGGTATCATACTGTCATCATACTGTCTCTAGATGGACAGGTATCATACTGTCTCTAGTTGGACAGGTATCATACTGTCTCTGGTTGGACAGGTATCATGCTGTCTCTGGTTGGACAGGTAACACGCTGTGTCTGGTTGGACAGGTATCATACTGTCTCTGGTTGGACAGGCAACACGCTGTCTCTGGTTGGACAGGTAACACGCTGTCTCTGGTTGGACAGGTAACACGCTGTGTCTGGTTGGACAGGTATCATACTGTCTCTGGTTGGACAGGCAACACGCTGTCTCTGGTTGGACAGGTATCACGCTGTCTCTGGTTGGACAGGTATCATACTGTCTCTGGTTGGACAGGTATCATACTGTCTCTAGGTGGACAGGTATCATACTGTCTCTAGGTGGACAGGTATCATACTGTCTCTGGTTGGACAGGTATCATACTGTCTCTAGGTGGACATGTATCATACTGTCATCATACTGTCTCTAGTTGGACAGGTATCATACTTTCTCTGGTTGGACAGGTATCATACTGTCTCTAGGTGGACAGGTATCATACTGTCTCTAGGTGGACAGGTATCATACTGTCTCTATGTGGACATGTATCATACTGTCTCTAGGTGGACAGGTACCATACTGTCTCTAGTTGGACAGGTATCATACTGTCTCTAGTTGGACAGGTATCATACCGTCTCTGGTTGGACAGGTATCATACTGTCTCTAGGTGGACAGGTATCATACTGTCTCTCGTTGGACAGGTATCATACTGTCTCTAGGTGGACAGGTATCATATTGTCTCTAGGTGGACAGGTATCATACTGTCTCTGGTTGGACAGGTATCATACTGTCTCTGGTTGGACAGGTAACACGCTGTCTCTGGTTGGACAGGCAACACGCTGTCTCTGGTTGGACAGGTAACACGCTGTCTCTGGTTGGACAGGTAACACGCTGTCTCTGGTTGGACAGGTAATGTGTTGTCTGGTTGGACAGGTATCATACTGTCTCTAGTTGGACAGGTATCATACTGTCTCTGGTTGGACAGGTATCATACTGTCTCTAGTTGGACAGGTATCGTACTGTCTCTAGTTGGACAGGTATCATACTGTCATCATACTGACTCTAGGTGGACAGGTATCATACTGTCATCATACTGTCTCTAGTTGGACAGGTATCATACTGTCTCTAGTTGGACAGGTATCATACTGTCTCTAGTTGGACAGGTATCATACTGTCATCATACTGTCTCTAGTTGGACAGGTATCATACTGTCATCATACTGTCTCTAGTTGGACAGGTATCATACTGTCTCTAGTTGGACAGGTATCATACTGTCTCTGGTTGGACAGGCAACACGCTGTCTCTGGTTGGACAGGTAACACGCTGTCTCTGGTTGGACAGGTAACACGCTGTGTCTGGTTGGACAGGTATCATACTGTCTCTAGGTGGACATGTATCATACTGTCATCATACTGTCTCTAGTTGGACAGGTATCATACTGTCTCTAGTTGGACAGGTATCATACTGTCATCATACTGTCTCTAGGTGGACAGGTATCATACTGTCATTATACGGTCTTTAGTTGGACAGGCATCATACTGTCTCTAGTTGGACAGGTATCATACTTTCTCTAGTTGGACAGGTATCATACTGTCTCTGGTTGGACAGGTAACATGCTGTCTCTGGTTGGACAGGTAACACGCTGTGTCTGGTTGGACAGGTATCATACTGTCTCTAGTTGGACAGGTAACACGCTGTCTCTGGTTGGACAGGTATCATACTGTCTCTGGTTGGACAGGCAACACGCTGTCTCTGGTTGGACAGGTAACACGCTGTCTCTGGTTGGACAGGTAACACGCTGTCTCTGGTTGGACAGGTAACACGCTGTCTCTGGTTGGACAGGTAACACGCTGTCTCTGGTTGGACAGGTATCATACTGTCTCTGGTTGGACAGGTATCACACTGTCTCTAGTTGGACAGGTATCATACTGTCATCATACTGTCTCTAGGTGGACAGGTATCATACTGTCATCATACTGTCTCGAGTTGGACAGGTATCATACTGTCTCTAGTTGGACAGGTATCATACTGTCTCTAGTTGGACAGGTATCATACTGTCTCTAGTTGGACAGGTATCATACTGTCTCTGGTTGGACAGGTATCATACTGTCTCTAGTTGGACAGGTATCATACTGTCATCATACTGTCTCTAGGTGGACAGGTATCATACTGTCTCTAGTTGGACAGGTATCATACTGTCATCATACTGTCACTAGTTGGACAGGTATCATACTGTCTCTAGGTGGACAGGTATCATACTGTCTCTAGTTGGACAGGTATCATACTGTCATCATACTGTCTCTAGTTGGACAGGTATCATACTGTCTCTAGTTGGACAGGTATCATACTGTCTCTGGTTGGACAGGTATCATACTGTCTCTAGTTGGACAGGTATCATACTGTCATCATACTGTCTCTAGTTGGACAGGTATCATACTGTCTCTAGTTGGACAGGTATCATACCGTCTCTAGTTGGACAGGTATCATACTGTCTCTAGTTGGACAGGTATCATACTGTCTCTAGTTTGACAGGTATCATACTGTCTCTAGATTGACAGGTATCATACTGTCTCTAGTTGGACAGGTATCATACTGTCTCTGGTTGGACAGGTATCATACTGTCTCTAGTTGGACAGGTATCATACTGTCATCATACTGTCTCTAGTTGGACAGGTATCATACTGTCTCTAGGTGGACAGGTATCATACTGTCTCTAGTTGGACAGGTATCATACTGTCTCTGGTTGGACAGGTAATGTGTTGTCTGGTTGGACAGGTATCATACTGTCTCTAGTTGGACAGGTATCATACTGTCTCTGGTTGGACAGGTATCATACTGTCTCTAGTTGGACAGGTATCATACTGTCATCATACTGTCTCTAGGTGGACAGGTATCATACTGTCTCTAGTTGGACAGGTATCATACTGTCTCTAGCTGGACAGGTATCATACTGTCTCTGGTTGGACAGGTATCATACTGTCTCTAGTTGGACAGGCAACACGCTGTCTCTGGTTGGACAGGTAACACGCTGTCTCTGGTTGGACAGGTAACACGCTGTGTCTGGTTGGACAGGTAACATGCTGTCTCGGGTTGGACAGGTAACACTCTGTCTCTGGTTGGACAGGTAATGTGTTGTCTGGTTGGACAGGTATCATACTGTCTCTAGTTGGACAGGTATCATACTGTCATCATACTGTCTCTAGTTGGACAGGTATCATACTGTCTCTAGTTGGACAGGTATCATACTGTCTCTAGTTGGACAGGTATCATACTGTCATCATATTGTCTCTAGTTGTACAGGTATCATACTGTCTCTAGTTGGACAGGTATCATACTGTCATCATACTGTCTCTAGGTGGACAGGTATCATACTGTCTTTAGTTGGACAGGTATCATACTGTCATCATACTGTCTCTAGTTGGACAGGTATCATACTGTCTCTAGGTGGACATGTATCATACTGTCATCATACTGTCTCTAGGTGGACAGGTATCATACTGTCTCTAGGTGGACATGTATCATACTGTCTCTAGGTGGACATGTATCATACTGTCTCTAGGTGGACAGGTATCATACTGTCTCTAGGTGGACAGGTATCATACTGTCTCTAGTTGGACAGGTAACGTGTTGTCTCTAATTGGACAGGTAACACATCTCTAGTTGGACAGGTAATGTGTTGTCTGGTTGGACAGGTATCATACTGTCTCTAGTTGGACAGGTATCATACTGTCTCTGGTTGGACAGGTATCATACTGTCTCTAGGTGGACACGTATCAGACTGTCATCATACTGTCTCTAGTTGGACAGGTATCATACTGTCTCTAGGTGGACAGGTATCATACTGTCATCATACTGTCTCTAGGTGGACAGGTATCATACTGTCTCTAGGTGGACAGGTATCATACTGTCTCTAGGTGGACAGGTATCATACTGTCTCTAGGTGGACAGGTATCATACTGTCTCTAGGTGGACAGGTATCATACTGTCTCTGGTTGGACAGGCAACACGCTGTCTCTGGTTGGACAGGTAACACGCTGTCTCTGGTTGGACAGGTAACACGCTGTGTCTGGTTGGACAGGTATCATACTGTCTCTGGTTGGACAGGCAACACGCTGTCTCTGGTTGGACAGGTAACACGCTGTCTCTGGTTGGACAGGTATCATACTGTCTCTAGTTGGACAGGTATCATACTGTCTCTAGTTGGACAGGTATCGTACTGTCTCTAGTTGGACAGGTATCGTACTGTCTCTAGTTGGACAGGTATCATACTGTCTCTAGTTGGACAGGTACAGTGGGGCAAAAAAGTATTTAGTCAGCCACCAATTGTGTAAGTTCTCCCACTTAAAAAGATCAGAGAGGCCTGTAATTTACATCATAGGTATACCTCAACTATGAGAGACAAAATGAGGAAAAAAAATCCAGAAAATCACATTGTCTGATTTTTAAAGAATTTATTTGCAAATTATGGTGGAAAATAAGTATTTGGTCACCTACAAACAAGTAAGATTTCTGGCTTTCACAGACCTGTAACTTCTTTAAGAGGCTCCTCGGTCCTCCACTCGTTACCTGTAGTAATGGCACCTGTGTGAACTCGTTATCAGTATAAAAGACACCTGTCCACAACCTCAAACAGTCACGCTCCAAACTCCACTATGGCCAAGACCAAAGACCTGTCAAAGGACACCAGAAACAAAATTGTAGACCTTCACCAGGCTGGGAAGACTGAATCTGCAATAGGTAAGCAGCTTGGTGTGAAGAAATCAACTGTGGGAGCAATTATTAGAAAATGGAAGACATACAAGACCACTGATAATCTCCCTCGATCTGGGGCTCCACGCAAGATCTCACCCCGTGGGGTCAAAATGATCACAAGAACGGTGAGCAAAAATCCCAGAACCACACGGAGGGACCTAGTGAATGACCTGCAGAGAGCTGGGACCAAAGTAACAAAGGCTACCATCAGTAACACACTACGCCGCCAGGGACTCAAATCCTGCAGTGCCAGACGTGTCCCCCTGCTGAAGCCAGGACACGTCCAGGCCCGTCTGCGGTTTGCTAGAGAGCATTTGGATGATCCAGAAGAGGATTGGGAGAACATCATATGGTCAGATGAAACCAAAATAGAACTTTTTGGTAGAAACTCAACTTGTCGTGTTTGGAGGGGAAAGAATGCTGAGTTGGATCCAAAGAACACCATACCTACTGTAAAGCATGGGGGTGGAAACATCATGCTTTGGGGCTGTTTTTCTGCAAGGGGACCAGGACGACTGATCCGTGTAAAGGAAAGAATGAATGGGGCCATGTATCGTAAGATTTTGAGTGAAAACCTCCTTCCATCAGCAAGGGCATTGAAAATGAGACGTGGCTGGGTCTTTCAGCATGACAATGATCCCAAACACACCGCCCGGGCAACGAAGGAGTGGCTTCGTAAGAAGCATTTCAAGGTCCTGGAGTGGCCTAGCCAGTCTCCAGATCTCAACCCCATAGAAAATCTCTGGAGGGAGTTGAAAGTCCGTGTTGCCCAGCGTCAGCCCCAAAACATCACTGCTCTAGAGGAGATCTGCATGGAGGAATGGGCCAAAATACCAGCAACAGTGTGTGAAAACCTTGTGAAGACTTACAGAAAACGTTTGACCTCTGTCATTGCCAACAAAGGCTATATAACAAAGTATTGAGATTAACTTTTGTTATTGACCAAATACTTATTTTCCACCATAATTTGCAAATAAATTCTTTAAAAATCAGACAATGTGATTTTCTGGATTTTTTTTCCTCATTTTGTCTCTCATAGTTGAGGTATACCTATGATGAAAATTACAGGCCTCTCTGATCTTTTTAAGTGGGAGAACTTACACAATTGGTGGCTGACTAAATACTTTTTTGCCCCACTGTATCATACACGCTGTCTCTGGTTGGACAGGTATCATACTGTCTCTGGTTGGACAGGCAACATACTGAGTCTGATAATGTTGGACATGTGGGTTACCTGGTCAGTCGGGACTCTGAACTGAACTTCACTCACATTTCTGGTCCATGTTGTTCTAGACTCACCTGGAGTCCAGGTGCCTTCTGGTCCGCTGGCTCCGCCTCACCTTGAGGCTGCTGCTTGATGCTAGTTGAGGAGCGGCGCAGTGCGGAGATGGTGAGGTCACGCTGGTGCAGCTCACTCTTCAGTTTCAATACCTCTTTTCTAATGTCTTCAACTTCCCTGCTGGACGTCTGTCTGGTCGTCTGAAGTTCCTCTCTGAGCTGGAAAATAAATCCAAAGATGGCCGACCAAGCTGTCCCACGGACTACAGTTTAAACTATAAAGACAATAAAGACGTCATATATGAGGATGGAGTTCCAACCTTCAGGATTTCATCTGCAGAGTCACAATCTGCTGTCATGTTTCTCAGCTGTCGCATCTTTGAGTGGTCACTTTGATTTCTGAGTAGTTTCTCCAGTCTGAGCCCAAAAACGAATAAAAACAAGTAAAATTAATAACCAGACACAAACAGGAAAAACATGAAAGGAGAATCAGTTCAGCTGTTCTGCTGTGTTCACCTTTCTCTGAGACAAGAGACCTCAGCTTTAAGGTGGACCTCACACGCTTGGGCACACTGAAGCTTGGCTGCAGTCCTCTCCAGGTCCGTCTTGAGGGTTTCTACACCAGTACAGCCCTGAGCTGATAAGCAGTCCTCCAGAGACCTGGACAAGAAACAAATAGGACCTGTCTTTAGGGCCGATGCAGTAACATCCTGCTGTCCGTGCTGGTTCACAGCATCCCCTGGTGTTCATGGTGATGTAACTACACGTACCGGATGACTTGATCTTTAGCCTTAAGCAGCTGGCTGAGTCTGGCAGCATCACTCTCAAGCTGCTGATGCTCCATACTCGAGTCCAGCATGGTGTGGAGTGCTTCCTGTTGCCGTGACGACAGCTGTGAAGCAGCAAACTATTTATTATGTCACATGGTAACAGAGGCTGTTCTGCCTATGTAAGTAGGAACACTAACTATGTGCAGATGAGGCTGTTTTTCAGATATTACATATCACATATTGGAATGGAGCTACATGTTCCTGTCCTACACAGACCTGCTGTTCCCACAGTGTTCTGACTGGTCGGAGACCCTCCAGTTCCAGGTCCTGTAAGTGCAGGTTGGCCTGAGCCCTCTCCAGCTGTGCATGCAGATGTTGCACCTGTAAGCAGCACTCTTTGTGTTGTCTCTCTGTTTGCCATGAGGCCCACTGGCTCTAAGAATCCAACAGAACATTAAAACACACTAAATACCAGACTGGGCTTAGCATCATATGCTAATGTTTCACATGTTTTTTACCTTCATGTGTGTGAGTTCCTCAGTCAGGCTCTTGTTCTGGACTTCCAGTGCTGTCAGCTGTTTTTGGTACTGGGTCTGCTGCTGCTGATACTCCTACAGGTTCATACGAGGGTGTTTAATCTACACATCACTAACACATGGAGGATGTTTAGATGTTACTATGGAAACATTCACCTTTGCGAGCTCGGTGTCTTTCACTCCATTTGTTTCCTTAAACTGTTTGCGCTGAAGTTTCTCGTAACTTCTTTTTAATTTATCCAACTGAAAGAAATTCTTTTCAGAACTTTTAAATCATAATATCAAAGAACAGTGTTGTTACTGAGAGGTAGAACGTCTCACTTCTTCACGGAGCTTCTGCAGTTGTTGCTCGTACTTGGAAACCAGCTGTTGGCGATCGTTCTGAGTCTCTTCAAGTTGCCTGTTAATCAGTCTGATCTGTAATGATGTGTTATTATTACAACATAGATAATTATGATAAAATCACTTTAGCCTGAACTGATTTTGACATTTGGTCTCATTGTTTATAGATTAATAACTCTTGCTTATTAAGATACTTTAATAAATACTACAGTAAAAGATCTTGGCTCATCACTTCACCTCCAGGTCCCTCCGATCAATCACATTCTTGGAGATTAAAAGTTCTTCTTCTCCACTTTTCACCCTGAGCTCCAGGGTTTGGATCTCTGCCTCCCACTTCCTCTTCTGATGGTTGATCATAATGTCAATCTGCCTCATCAGCTCCTGAAGCTCAGGCTCACATGAGGACAGGACAGAACTGGAGGCAAGAAGACATCCGTTAGAACGTAACACAGAGGATCAAACTAGGACCAGGTCTATCAAGTTACCTTAAATCTGGATTCTGTTGTGAACAGGTCTCCTCCATCTGGCTCAGGAACGATGCAGCAGCCTTCGTAGTTTTCTTTCTATGTTCTGGACCAGCGTTTGGTTCTGTCAAACAGGAAACCTCCTGGTTCTGGTGTGAAACTGACTGACTAACCGAACAAACCGTGAAACATTAACGTGAAAACGTCACCAGCCTGCGTCGATCAAAGTTCAGCCGCTGCAAGCGGAAGTAACGTGGTTTCAGACGTTAGAAGCAAATAACAGTTCACAAATAACAAGTTTTAGAGAGTTTAAACACTAACTGTTTACCACACGTTCTACTTAAGTTTAATGGATTTCCTGCCGCAAGGCGGTAACTCCGCCTCCTAACTGTGACCTCAGCACGTCTTACGTTTCGGACATGAGCTCTATGGTCTTATATGCAGTGAAGAAACACAAACGTAATGAGTTTAATTTTCTGACCACCAACGTTGTGAAACCCATTTCTGAAAAACAGTCAATCAGAATACATCATCAACACATGGGCACTGTTATAGTGTAAAAGTCATTATGCTCATTTAACCTGAACACGTGGCTCGTTGGTCTAGGGGTATGATTCTCGCTTCGGGTGCGAGAGGTCCCGGGTTCAAATCCCGGACGAGCCCAACCTTTTACAGTTTTACTCAAAGATATTTGTCGTTCTAACATCGTTACGTTGAACGTCTCTGGAGACAGTTAAACCAGAAACTCAGTGTTAGTCTCTTGTTGTCTGTGTTTGGCTGTCAGCGCTTTTATACGGTGGCAAATAAAGCAAATAAAATCAATTTCAAAGCAACACAATCAGGTTAATCGACTGCAATGAACGTCCCGTGAACAGCGTTCCGCGAACAGAATATTATTTTATACTAAATGCCACACAAATAACCAGGCTGCCGGATATTGTGCCTATAAATATTTAACAGTGATCAGCTGTTCCTGTGGCTCGTTGGTCTAGGGGTATGATTCTCGCTTTGGGTGCGAGAGGTCCCGGGTTCAAATCCCGGACGAGCCCAACTTTTTATTTTCTAATGGTAAGAACGAATATCCTGGCGCTCGACGTGCATAAAGCACGATGAGTATTTCGAAATGACCCCTATTATTATGTTTTGTGTTAACCACTTCGTCATAACCCCCGACCAGTCTCTGCTTTATTAACCCCCCCCCCCCCTCATACGGTCATCACTCCACCTGCTTTCACCAAACAAAGATCCCAGCTGTTGTTGGGAGGGTTTTGGGTTCAGAGAAAGACTCGTTTCCGTTCCGCCCCTCATTACTGCCCCGGACGCTCCGAGCAGGAGGCTGATCCGTTCAGTCAGAGAGAGACCAGAGACAGACCAGACGCTTCGTTCCAGAGAGACCAGAGAGACCAGAGACAGACCAGACGCTTCGTTCCAGAGAGACCAGAGAGACCAGAGACAGACCAGACGCTTCGTTCCAGAGAGACCCGTTCCAGACAGACAAGACGCTTCAAACAAACCGAGTCCAGCATGTCGAGCGGTTTTTAAGACCTACACTCACTCAGCTGTAAGTAGATATGTTACTAATCCAGAATTAGCATCAGATGTTGCGTGTGTTTGACTCAGTTCAGTAAATGAGACCAGACTTATCAGATTTGTCTCTCAATAAGTGTTTTTCTAGAATGACGCATTTTGACGTCTGTCAAATATAAACCGAGTTGTTCTCATTGATTTCTGATTATTTATTTAACACAGTTGGATTCAAAGAGAGACAGGACGGGAATCTGGGACCAGCAGCTTTGACACACTGAGACTTGGATCCACCTGAATGACTTGTTGGTAGAGGGCTTGTGGTCCAGCTTGATGATGGTTCTGTGCGATGATGGAGACTGTAGCGTTTGTCTCTTACCATATTCCCGCATGGACAGGATTCCCAGAGTGCTTCACTGCAGACATACCTTCTGTGAACCATGTCTGGAGACCATATCCCAGGTCAGGAGCGGGTTCCTCACTGTTCCCTGCCCTCTGTGTCGCCGGGTCACCTGTGTAGGCCGAGGCCTCAGTCTTCAGGAAGCGCTGTGGGTTAACGACAGGCTCTGGGAACAGATCCCAGAAGATGCCGAGGAAGAGGAGCAGGAGGAAGGACAGAAGCAAGAAGCAGAGCAAGACATGATGGAGGCTAAACAGCAGCCCTCATCACAAGCAGAGAGGTGGGTTAATGACACACGCACACACCACACACGCACACACACGCACGCACACACACACACACGCACGCACACACACACACACACACACACACACACACACACACACACACACACACACACACACACACACACACACACACACACACACACACACACACACACACACACACACACACACACCCACAAGTGTGTTTTGTTATCCTTATGGGGACCGTCCATTGACTTCCATTGATTTTAGTAACTAGATTTATACCTAACCCAAACCCTTTTACTAACCTTAACCATTACTGATCTATAACTAACCCTAAGACTAACTAAAACTCTATTCACACCATACCTATAAACCTAACCCCTAACCCTAAAAAGGGGAGTCCCCCTCATGGGGACCAGGCTTCGGTCCCCACAAGAACCCTCGGACCCCAGAAAGATAGTAAAAGTCAGGAAACTGGTCCTCAGGAGGTCAGAAATACAAACCCACACACACACACACACACACACACACACACACACACACACACACACACACACACACACGCACGCACACACACACACACAAACCCACACACACACACACACACACACACACACACACACACACACACACACACACACACACACAAAGTGTCTATATTTGTCTCCTGGAATTTGGACTTCTAGTAATGTGGTGTCTTGACACTATACATAGCCAGATGACACAAACACAAATAAGGGAGTTTTTTTTCCAAAACACTGAGATGTAACAACATACACAGATTGTGTAACGACTCAAAGTCAAATAGAAGAAAATAAGAACTCTTTGATCTGTGATTTAAATTTTCAAACATACTGAGAAAGTTACACGTCCGTGTCAAGCAGCCGGTTTGTCCACAGACTTCTCATTAGCACCTGAGTTCTGCATCGTTACCGTGTCATCAATCTTTTCAGCGTTACCCTGAGGTCTGCCACAGTCAAGCTCAAACTACCGGCGTTCTTCAGAAGGTTCAGTCTCACCAAGCAGCACCAGGAGAGGATCATCCCCGGCAGCAGCGTGTAAGTTCACATACTTCACTTTATTACAGAAAAGAATCAGACCGTAAATCTGACCTCGTTTCTATTGCTCTTATTTTTAAAGGGAAATGAAATCATGGCGCCGGCTCTCAGCTGATGAAACACTTTAAAAGAAGAAGAAGAGTGAAAGTTCTCATGATGTTCTAAAGGAGGACCAAACTGGACCTCCGAGTCGGTTGAGGATCTGTTATGAACTCATGATAATTTATTCTAGGATTAAGTCTCCCAGCTGGTGCTGTGGGATTTAGTTCAGCCGTCTCAGTGGGTCCAACGCTCCAGGACCTCCTTAGAACAGATGGTGTCCTTCAGCATCACTCAGCTCCGCCTCTTCTTTATGTCACTTTTTATTTTGATGATTTGTTTTGTTGTTTTTCTATTTTAAAAATGTCAGTTTTATTTATACTGATCACATCGAGCGGTTTGAGGAACTGAGACATGATACATGAATTATTCAAAAAGAAAAAAGTGACACGAATGGAGGATTTCTAAATATGATAATATGGATGTTACATCTGAAACAAAAGCTTCAGTCAACCATGAACGTTGAATCTCATTCATTGAGCATCTGGCAGATATTCCATGTTTCATATCAGGAAACTGGATCATCACTTTCATAGAAACGGTTTTAATTCCACACACGAGTCTCTGAGGAACAAAACGAATGTAAACAAAAGAGAATTAGATTCAGTTTGAAACCATGTCTGAACATGAAGGCGAGGCGTGTGCGTGTAATTTGTGTAGAATCCGTTAGTGGTCACGCTGGTTTGGTGTAAACATGTTGAAACCACGTGTTTTGACGACATGAAGCTGATTTATTATTAAACTGTTGGATGTAACAGACTGTCTGGAACAAGAACCAGTTTCTGATTCAGGATCTGATCAGTGGGATTAAACAGAGGAAGCAGCTCCCAGCATGCTTTGCAAGGGTGCAACAAATATTATATTCAGAAAGTGAAGACTGTATCTGAGGGATGAATTTCAGGTCAGAACAAAAACTGTTTTTATTTAAAATATAAATAATTTAAAAGTTTCTTCATAAATTCCATGAATGAAACGCGGTTCAGATCTGATGTAAGGATGTTGTAACAGTGGTTGTTTGGTCAGACGGTTACTCAAACCCTGTTACATTCCTCTGTCTCCTGCTGTATGTCCTCATAAATTAAACAACACGGTCAATTTGAGTTTCTGTGATGTAATAAACTGTTTATGATGTCACAAAGAATCAAAACAAGAAAACATTTAGTAAACAAACAAACAAACAAACAAACTGACTCACTGAACTGCATCATCCAAAATAACCAGGATGAGTTCTACTGGACCCACTGGGGTCCGAGAGGACAGGAAGAAGCCTCCAGCGGAACCAGAACCAGGATGAGTTCTACTGGACCCACTGGGGTCCGAGAGGACAGGAAGAAACCTCCATCGGAACCAGAACCAGGATGAGTTCTACTGGACCCACTGGGGTCCGAGAGGACAGGAAGAAACCTCCATCGGAACCAGAACCAGGATGAGTTCTACTGGACCCACTGGGGTCCGAGAGGACAGGAAGAAACCTCCATCGGAACCAGAACCAGGATGAGTTCTACTGGACCCACTGGGGTCCGAGAGGACAGGAAGAAGCCTCCAGCGGAACCAGAACCAGGATGAGTTCTATCTGGACCCACTGGGGTCTGAGAGGACAGGAAGAAACCCCCAGCAGAACCAGAACCAGGATGAGTTCTACTGGACCCACTGGGGTCCGAGAGGACAGGAAGAAACCTCCATCAGAACCAGAACCAGGATGAGTTCTACTGGACCCACTGGGGTCTGAGAGGACAGGAAGAACCTCCATCAGAACCAGAACCAGGATGAGTTCTACTGGACCCACTGGGGTCTGAGAGGTCAGGAAGAAACCTCCATCAGAACCAGAACCAGGATGAGTTCTTCCTGAACCCACTGGGGTCCGAGAGGACAGGTAGAAACCTCCATCGGAACCAGAACCAGGATGAGTTCTACTGGACCCACTGGGGTCCGAGAGGACAGGAAGAAACCTCCAGCAGAACCAGAACCAGGATGAGTTCTACTGGACCCACTGGGGTCTGAGAGGACAGGAAGAAACCTCCATCAGAACCAGAACCAGGATGAGTTCTACTGGACCCACTGGGGTCCGAGAGGACAGGAAGAAACCTCCATCGGAACCAGAACCAGGATGAGTTCTACTGGACCCACTGGGGTCCGAGAGGACAGGAAGAAGCCTCCAGCGGAACCAGAACCAGGATGAGTTCTACTGGACCCACTGGGGTCCGAGAGGACAGGTAGAAACCTCCATCGGAACCAGAACCAGGATGAGTTCTACTGGACCCACTGGGGTCCGAGAGGACAGGAAGAAACCCCCAGCGGAACCAGAACCAGGATGAGTTCTACTGGACCCACTGGGGTCCGAGAGGACAGGAAGAAGCCTCCATCGGAACCAGAACCAGGATGAGTTCTACTGGACCCACTGGGGTCCGAGAGGACAGGAAGAAACCTCCATCGGAACCAGAACCAGGATGAGTTCTACTGGACCCACTGGGGTCTGAGAGGACAGGAAGAACCTCCATCAGAACCAGAACCAGGATGAGTTCTACTGGACCCACTGGGGTCCGAGAGGACAGGAAGAAACCTCCATCGGAACCAGAACCAGGATGAGTTCTACTGGACCCACTGGGGTCCGAGAGGACAGGAAGAAGCCTCCAGCGGAACCAGAACCAGGATGAGTTCTACTGGACCCACTGGGGTCCGAGAGGACAGGTAGAAACCTCCATCGGAACCAGAACCAGGATGAGTTCTACTGGACCCACTGGGGTCCGAGAGGACAGGAAGAAACCTCCATCGGAACCAGAACCAGGATGAGTTCTACTGGACCCACTGGGGTCCGAGAGGACAGGAAGAAACCTCCATCAGAACCAGAACCAGGATGAGTTCTACTGGACCCACTGGGGTCTGAGAGGACAGGAAGAACCTCCATCAGAACCAGAACCAGGATGAGTTCTACTGGACCCACTGGGGTCTGAGAGGACAGGAAGAACCTCCATCAGAACCAGAACCAGGATGAGTTCTACTGGACCCGCTGGGGTCTGAGAAGACAGGAAGAAACCTCCAGCAGAACCAGAACCAGGATGAGTTCTACTGGACCCGCTGGGGTCTGAGAGGTCAGGAAGAAACCTCCATCAGAACCAGAACCAGGATGAGTTCTACTGGACCCACTGGGGTCCGAGAGGACAGGAAGAAACCTCCATCAGAACCAGGATGAGTTCTACTGGACCCACTGGGGTCCGAGAGGACTGGAAGAAACCTCCAGCAGAACCAGAACCAGGATGAGTTCTACTGGACCCACTGGGGTCCGAGAGGACAGGAAGAAACCTCCAGCGGAACCAGAACCAGGATGAGTTCTACCTGGACCCACTGGGGTCCGAGAGGACAGGAAGAACCTCCATCGGAACCAGAACCAGGATGAGTTCTACCTGGACCCACTGGGGTCCGAGAGGACAGGAAGAACCTCCATCGGAACCAGAACCAGGATGAGTTCTACCTGGACCCACTAGGGTCCGAGAGGACAGGAAGAATCTCCATCGGAACCAGAACCAGGATGAGTTCTACTGGACCCACTGGGGTCTGAGAAGACAGGAAGAAACCTCCATCAGAACCAGAACCAGGATGAGTTCTACTGGACCCACTGGGGTCCGAGAGGACAGGAAGAAACCTCCATCAGAACCAGAACCAGGATGAGTTCTACCTGGACCCACTGGGGTCTGAGAGGTCAGGAAGAAACCTCCAACGGAACCAGAACCAGGATGAGTTCTTCCTGGACCCACTGGGGTCTGAGAGGTCAGGAAGAAACCTCCAGCAGAACCAGAACCAGGATGAGTTCTACTGGACCCACTGGGGTCTGAGAGGACAGGAAGAACCTCCATCAGAACCAGAACCAGGATGAGTTCTACTGGACCCACTGGGGTCCGAGAGGTCAGGAAGAAACCTCCAGCGGAACCAGAACCAGGATGAGTTCTACTGGACCCACTGGGGTCTGAGAGGACAGGAAGAACCTCCAACAGAACCAGAACCAGGATGAGCAGTCTTCTGCAGTATAACTAAAGGGATGGACCAGCAGAACCTGAGCTAACTCTGACTACAGAACTGATCAAACAAAGTTTGAAGTTTTAAATCTAACAGTTTTTGTCTGATGGATAAAAACTGGAAGCTGGTTCTACAGGAGAGGAACCTGAAAGCTTAAAGTTCTTCCTCCTGTTCTACTGTTAGAACCTCTAGGAACCAGAACCAGACCTGCAGTCTGAGAGTGTTCTGTTAGGAACATGTAGAACAATAAGATCTTTAATATCAGATGAATCCTGGTTGTTTAGATCTTTATTCTAGACCTTACAGGGAGCCAATGAAGTGATGCTAAAACAGGAGCAATATGATCTCTCCTTCTAACTCTCAGCTGGAGGTCTTTAACAGAACTATTAGAACATCCTGATAATAAAGAATTACAATAATCAAGTCTAGAAGTAATAAATGCAACATTACGCAGGTGTGTTCTACCTGTAACATGTAGAATAATCCAGTAAATAAAGACTCAGACAAGTTTCTGGTAATAAGACATCTTTATTAATCATCTGGAGAGACATGCTGGATCTCTGTACAGTGTGAATGAAGAAGTGCTTCTGCTGCACGGAGGTGTGACAGTAAACACACACACACACCTGCAGGAAGTGTCTGAGAGTATCACCTGGTCCATTTTAAATGGAATGTTACACTGAGCCTTCAGGGGGACGTTCACATTTACAGCTGTAAGTACAATCATGTTTCTATAGACAGGAATTATTTATTTTATGCTAATAATGATAATTAGAAAACAAATATCTATAAAGTCTTAAACAGAAACCTCGACAGGTGAACTGAACGTTCCTGCAGCAGAAACTCACAACAGCTTTTTATTTTTATGTCTGTTGGAACCAACTCTTGTTGTTTTCTCAACAAACTGCTTCTTTATGTTATTTGGCTCTTTAATTTAGAACGTGCACGACGGTGTGTGCACGTCTGTCTGACCCTTTTCTGATACTAATATTTTTGCAGTAAAGATTTCACACCAAAGACACGTTAGATAGTGTTCTTTAGACCAGCTGGTTCCCCACCGGGACGCCCCGACAGGCAGAACCAAGATCCCATCAGATCCACGTCAGTTTAAACATAAACAGGACAAAACAGGAAGTGATGCAACAATCAGACGTTTTTAAATCCAGCAACTGTACAATTAAAAGGAAGCGTCTCAACTTCATTAGAACCTGAAAGTTCTACATGTGCAAATTAGTCTCTTTAGTCAAGAATGAAGTGGGTTCACCATGTTAAGGTTCTGTTTGATCCGCCTGCAGAACCACATCAAGAACATCAGTGTCCATCAAACACAAGGTCAAAGATTTAACACACGGGATAATTACCAACAAACACAAGGCAGCAACAGCTAGACGAACGTGTCCAAGCAGCTAGACGAACGTGTCCAAGCAGCTAGACGAACGTGTCCAAGCAGCTGGACGGACGTGTCCAAGCAGCTAGACGAACGTGTCCAAGCAGCTGGACGGACGTGTCCAAGCAGCTGGACGAACGTGTCCCAGCAGCTGGACGGATGTGTCCCAGCAGCTGGACTAACATGTCCCAGCAGCTGGACGAACGTGTCCCAGCTGACAGCTGGACGAACGTGTCCCAGCAGCTGGACGAACGTGTCCCAGCTGACAGCTGGACGAACGTGTCCCAGCAGCAGCTGCTGTGAGCGTGTGGTGAGCGTGAAGCGACGGTGGAACTGATGAACGTTCTACAGAAACATAAAGCAGCTCTGAACACTGGTGTCATGTTACCAGTTCTATTTAACTGGTGTCATGTTACCAGTTCTATTTAACCGGTGTCACGTTACCAGTTCTATTTAACTGGTGTCATGTTACCAGTTCTATTTAACCGGTGTCATGTTACCAGTTCTATTTAACCGGTGTCACGTTACCAGTTCTATTTAACTGGTGTCATGTTACCAGTTCTATTTAACTGGTGTCATGTTACCAGTTCTATTTAACCGGTGTCATGTTACCAGTTCTATTTAACCGGTGTCATGTTACCAGTTCTATTTAACCGGTGTCACGTTACCAGTTCTATTTAACTGGTGTCACGTTACCAGTTCTATTTAACCGGTGTCACGTTACCAGTTCTATTTAACCGGTGTCATGTTACCAGTTCTATTTAACCGGTGTCACGTTACCAGTTCTATAACTAGTCATGCTTGTTTCAGGCAGTAAAACTCTAACTGGCTTCATGACGAGTTCATAAAACCAACAGGTCTAAATCTTTACCTCAGGTCTGTTTGTTCTTCATAAACTCTCAAACAAAAAGTTTGTCTCTTTAAAAGAAGAAAACAACTTTTTCTACAGGGATGTTCTGAATATACAAAAATACAATAAAAAAAAGTTTTTGCTTCTACTTAAAAAACGTGAGCTGAAACTGATGAGATGAGACTTGGGGATGATTTATACATCATTTCTTTTCTTCCTTTATAATTTGTAGAGTTTTTTTATTTTGGCAGTTTAAGAATCATTTTCACATATTGCTAACTCCAACCAATCACGTAGTCGGACGAAGAAACCAGGATTTCAACGTGCAAAGTCACCAGCAGGTTAACTAATGGAAAGCAACATAAACAAGCGTGTGGTTTGTGGATGATTCCAGGCCGGATGGGGGGTATTAACAAGAACAGCCGCCCTCGGTGGTCTGCGGCTCCTGCGGCTTGTCCAACTTGATGTCAATCACTGGAGAACATTAAGGAATCTGCAGGAGCATGAGGTGAAGATGGAGGTGAACATCAGTAAAACAGAGTCTGTGTCAGATGAACAAAACTATGAGCTAATATAAACAAAAACACAGGAAATACAAGAAATTATTATTTTAAAAGCTCTTTTACTTGTAATTGGTTGTAGAACAATTTCCCACCACTAGATGGCGCTTTTACCACTGCACTGGTTAGAAATCTGTAATTGTTTTATAATATTCAAGTATTTCTTTAAAAGCACGACTTTTAGATTAATCCTAGTAAATTATTGATTTTGGAAGTTTCTGGAATTTTGCTTGTTAAATATCAAAGAAACATTGAAAAGTAGTAAAAACCTTCTGGTAGTAAGTGAAGCGAGTGGAACACGATGAGGTGATGAGCTGCAGCTGTTCTTAAAGCAGATACAGAGTGATATGCAGAGGATCATCACACACCTGCACACACACAGTGTACGTGCAGGTAAATGCAGCAGTCCAGCAGCAGGTTTTATTTCGGGGTCTACAGTCTGTGACCCACATACTGTGTGCAGATGAGCTTCAAGTCGCCGTGCAGCTCTCAGATCTTGGAGATCTGCGCTATAGCTGCTGAAATGATTCAATATATTTACATTTTATGTTACAGTGTCATCATGACATGAGGTCATTTCAAGGACAGTGTATAAAAACAGCACATACGTGAGCGTTCCCGTGTGACCGGCTCCCATCTGGAGAACCTGAAAGCTTCTGTCAGTAGCTAATATCACCGAACGGAAATGAACCTCGTCAGCATGAATATTTATTATTCTCATAACTCTGAGCTGGACAGTGCAGTTCTAAACATATTGTTATATTTTATAAGATTTCATTGTTAGTGTGTAATAGTAGGTTAGAAGATTAAAGGTCTGGAAATGAATCATCACATCAACCTGTGAACAAGTCGAGACTGTGAAGAAGACTCGGATGTGTCAAAAGGTTCCAGTCGGGAGTTGAACCAAGGACCTTCTTGTGTCATTGCAACCAACTGCACCACCATGACGCCACCAGAGGATCCAGGGAATAAACATCTGGATGTGTTTCACTCTGAACATCAACACAGAAACTCCAAATAAACTAGAAGTCGACTAGTATGAAGGAACCAGAATGTTCTGCCTCTGATGTCGGACACGTTACCGTCCTGAACGTCAATGTTTCAATAAGAATCTTTTAATCATGTTTTTAACAAAGTTCTGACTTGGTTCTCTCCACAGATGTCAGCTGTGTTTAACACATGATCTGGATGGAGATTATGACACAGTGAGTAGAGAACTGGTCCTTGGGTTTGGACAGAGCGGCCTGATGCTGAAGAACTCTAGAACTTTTCCATCAACTCAGTTGATTTTCCTTCTTTATAAATAAAACAGAGACACTTGCAGCGAGGAGAACAACAGGAGAGCTGCTGCACAGCATCGACAGAGGAACATCATTACTGTCATCTGTCATCACCCTCATCCATCCATCACTGCACCTCCATTTCACACAGCTCGCTCCCTCATCCATCATCACTTTTTACAGCAGAGATGGAAAACATGATGAGAAATAAGTAAAAACTGAATTTAGATACAAATTAGAATCAGGAAAGATGAAGGTCTGAGATTAAAGAACAGCAGGTAAGGGCCGATAAGGGCTGGTAGGGGCTGGTAAGGGCCGGTGGGGGCCGGTAAGGGCCGGTAGGGGCCGGTAAGGGCTGGTAGGGGCCGGTAAGTGCTAGTAGGTTACCGACTGCATCACGTGAACAGCTGGTAGGGGGCTTGTGGGGGCTTGTAAGAGTCGGTGGGGGCTGGTAAGGGCCGGTGGGTTACCGACTGCATCACATGAACAGCTAGTAAGGGCTGGTAGGGGCCGGCAGAGGCCGGTAAGGGCCGGTGGGGGCCGGTAAGGGCTGGTAGGGGCCGGTAAGTGCTGGTAGGGGCCGATAAGGGCTGGTAGGGGCCGATAAGGGCTGGTAGGTTACCGACTGCATCACGTGAACAGCTGGTAGGGGGCTTGTGGGGGCTGGTAGGGGCTTGTAGGGGCCGGTGGGGACCGGTAGGGGCCAGTAAAGGCTGGTGGGGGCTGGTAGGGTCAGGTGGGTGCCGGTAAGTGCTGGTAGGGGCCGGTGGGGGCTGGTAAGGGCTGGTGGGGGCTGGTAGGGGCTGGTGGGGGCTGGTAAGGGCTGGTAAGGGCTGGTAAGTGCTGGTAGGGGCCGGTAAGGGCCGGTGGGGGCTGGTAGGGGCTGGTAAGGGCTGTTAAGGGCTGGTAAGGGCTGGTGGGGGCTGGTAAGGGCTGGTAAGGGCTGGTAGGGGCTGGTGGGGGCTGGTAGGGGCTGGTGGGGGCTGGTAAGGGCTGGTGGGGGCTGGTAGGGGCTGGTAAGGGCTGGTGGGGGCTGGTAGGGGCCGGTAAGGGCCGGTGGGTTACCGACTGCATCACATGAACAGCTAGTAGGGGCTTGTAGGGGCCGATAAGGGCCGGTGGGGGCCGGTAGGGGCCAGTAAGGGCAGGTGGGGGCCGGTAAGTGCTGGTGGGGGCCGGTAAGGGCCGGTGGGGGCTGGTAGGGGCTGGTAAGGGCTGGTAAGGGCTGGTAAGGGCTGGTGGGGGCTGGTAAGGGCTGGTGGGGGCTTGTAAGGGCTGGTGGGGGCTGGTAGGGGCTGGTAAGGGCTGGTAAGTGCTGGTAGGGGCCGGTAAGGGCCGGTGGGGGCTGGTAGGGGCTGGTAAGGGCTGGTGGGGGCCGGTAGGGGCCGGTATGGGGCTGGTGGGGGCCGGTAGGGGCCGGTATGGGGCTGATAGGGGCTGGTAAGGGCTGGTAGGGGCTGGTAAGTGCTGGTAGGGGCCGGTAGGTTACTGACTGCATCCTGTGAACAGCTAGTAAGGGCCGGTAGGGGCTGGTAAGGGGCTGGTATGGGGCTGATAGGGGCCGGTAGGGGCTGGTATGGGGCTGATAGGGGCCGGTAAGGGCTGGTAGGGGCCGGTGGGGGCAGGTAGGGGCTGATAGGGGCCGGTCGGTTACTGACTGCATCATATGAAGAACGACCGCTGCAAGATTGAGTAAATCTTAGAGTCACAGTCAGAGATGAAAAGAAGAATTTCTTCAGTTCTATAAAGACAGATAAATGCTGCTGAGGACACCTGGAGACAGCGCAGCACAGAGGAAGTGCAGCATGTCCAACCAAAAGGAACTCATCCACCGTTACCATGGAGATGGCGCTCAGTGCTGCGGAGCTGATATGAAGACCTGCTGCTGTCAGCAGAGGAACGATGACAGAAACAATCAGACACCTACAGTGGGGCAAAAAAGTATTTAGTCAGCCACCAATTGTGTAAGTTCTCCCACTTAAAAAGATCAGAGAGGCCTGTAATTTACATCATAGGTATACCTCAACTATGAGAGACAAAATGAGGAAAAAAAATCCAGAAAATCACATTGTCTGATTTTTAAAGAATTTATTTGCAGATTATGGTGGAAAATAAGTATTTGGTCAATAACAAAAGTTAATCTCAATACTTTGTTATATAGCCTTTGTTGGCAATGACAGAGGTCAAACGTTTTCTGTAAGTCTTCACAAGGTTTTCACACACTGTTGCTGGTATTTTGGCCCATTCCTCCATGCAGATCTCCTCTAGAGCAGTGATGTTTTGGGGCTGACGCTGAGCAACACGGACTTTCAACTCCCTCCAGAGATTTTCTATGGGGTTGAGATCTGGAGACTGGCTAGGTCACTCCAGGACCTTGAAATGCTTCTTACGAAGCCACTCCTTCGTTGCCTGGGCGGTGTGTTTGGGATCATTGTCATGCTGAAAGACCCAGCCACGTCTCATTTTCAATGCCCTTGCTGATGGAAGGAGGTTTTCACTCAAAATCTTACGATACATGGCCCCATTCATTCTTTCCTTTACACGGATCAGTCGTCCTGGTCCCCTTGCAGAAAAACAGCCCCAAAGCATGATGTTTCCACCCCCATGCTTTACAGTAGGTATGGTGTTCTTTGGATCCAACTCAGCATTCTTTCCCCTCCAAACACGACAAGTTGAGTTTCTACCAAAAAGTTCTATTTTGGTTTCATCTGACCATATGATGTTCTCCCAATCCTCTTCTGGATCATCCAAATGCTCTCTAGCAAACCGCAGACGGGCCTGGACGTGTCCTGGCTTCAGCAGGGGGACACGTCTGGCACTGCAGGATTTGAGTCCCTGGCGGCGTAGTGTGTTACTGATGGTAGCCTTTGTTACTTTGGTCCCAGCTCTCTGCAGGTCATTCACTAGGTCCCTCCGTGTGGTTCTGGGATTTTTGCTCACCGTTCTTGTGATCATTTTGACCCCACGGGGTGAGATCTTGCGTGGAGCCCCAGATCGAGGGAGATTATCAGTGGTCTTGTATGTCTTCCATTTTCTAATAATTGCTCCCACAGTTGATTTCTTCACACCAAGCTGCTTACCTATTGCAGATTCAGTCTTCCCAGCCTGGTGAAGGTCTACAATTTTGTTTCTGGTGTCCTTTGACAGCTCTTTGGTCTTGGCCATAGTGGAGTTTGGAGCGTGACTGTTTGAGGTTGTGGACAGGTGTCTTTTATACTGATAACGAGTTCACACAGGTGCCATTAATACAGGTAACGAGTGGAGGACCGAGGAGCCTGTTAAAGAAGTTACAGGTCTGTGAAAGCCAGAAATCTTACTTGTTTGTAGGTGACCAAATACTTATTTTCCACCATAATTTGCAAATAAATTCTTTAAAAATCAGACAATGTGATTTTCTGGATTTTTTTTCCTCATTTTGTCTCTCATAGTTGAGGTATACCTATGATGTAAATTACAGGCCTCTCTGATCTTTTTAAGTGGGAGAACTTACACAATTGGTGGCTGACTAAATACTTTTTTGCCCCACTGTACAAACGTCCACAGACGGTGTCTAGGTGTAACATCCAGTGGAAACAGCTTCCTGTAGTGCTGCGTTACTGCTCTGAAGCACCATGAAGACATTCTCCACCGGAGGCCTCGGACTTTTAACCATTAATTGTTTTATTTAGTTTGGAAACCAATGAAAGTCCTAACTAATAGAACTTTATTAATTTAACTATATATTCATGTGATTGGTCTTTCAGTCATATTTCAAGTAATTACAGACAGTCCTGGTCCTCAGGACCCAAAGTCCTGCATGGAGGGCAGCTGTACTGGAGGACCAGGAGTGATGATCTGCACATGAACTCTGCTGCTGCTGTCTGTAGACTGAAGAGCAGAGGAACATGTCAGTCAGCTGTTTCATCAGACAGCTGATGGCGTGCACATCTCACTGTCACTTTATGTAGAAAACAAAACAGTTCCATCATTGTAAACATGTTTCTTTGTACTCGCACTGTTTCCATGGTAATGGTGATGTCTGTGTTATAAAGGATACTCCCTTCCTTGCTTGTTTCTTGCATACTTTCCATCCCCGGCAGAGCAGCTGCCACACGCCGGAACAGCTGGAAAAAGTAAACACAATAATCAAATGTTACTGAAATATATATTTACTCTTTTTGTGCCTGTTATTGATTGCAAAATCAGTCTTAGTAGATCCTCCGCAAATCAAGAACACGCCCTTGGTGCAAAATTTATGCCGCACATGCAATTTTGCGCTCTTTACTTGTAATATTGATAAATAAGGCCCAATATTTCCTCATGACATTCTGAGATTTTCAGGTTTAAACTTGTAGATTTTTTTCAGTTTGGAACTAAGATCCAGTGATTTAAACAGAAAGTGAGTTGTTTTTCTGATATAATTATAACAACATTAAGTTATTATAAAAACAACAGCTTCTCTAACAAAAAGCAGTGACACAGTGTGTAGGAACAGGATGTTTCAGGAGGAACATGTTTCATACACGTACACGTAGAATCTGGACTGAACAGCTGATTCTACATCAGACGACTGGTGGGGGGGGGTTGACACAACCAAACAATAGAGAAACTGCAGCTTCTTGAGAGAAACTGTGAACTGTGTTTATGTTGTACAGTTCGGGGACTCGGCTGCAGAATCAGCTGATAATAGGCTCCTCTGTCTGCGCGGCCTCGGGACGAGGGAGGCACCTTCCATCAGGGACAAACAGCTGCTCTTCATCTCCTTGCTTTACTTCACAGTGACAGGCCGACTGAACAATAATCCTCTGTTCAGAACTTGGATTTGTTACCAAACCAGACTAGACTTCATTTTGTATCAGAATCTTTCCCAACACCAACATATGCAGTACGACCCAACAGGACTGGGCAGGCTGGCATGTGATGTCCAACCACATCAGAGAGTAAATGGGTTTAACACAGCTGGGTTCAAAGGCAGGAGGATTAAACTGGCTGAGACAAACACTTGCTGCCTCTGTCACGTCTACAAACTGGACCAAACAGAGTAAAGAGGTTCTGGTTCTTAAACTGTTGATCTCAGAGAACGACAGAAACTCCTGAATGAAGCAGAATCAGTGTAACATCAGGAAAGGGTTTGAAAGGATGAGGTTCTAGGTTCTACTCAGTCATCTGAGAAGTCCACTGGTTTGAGCAGATGTGGTCTGATGGTCTGAAGGAAGTTCTGATAGTCCTGTATCAACATCATTAAAACCACAGCTAGACGAGCCTCATTCTAATGTACCAATGTTGGAGTGACTCGGTTCATACATTAAATCTTATTAAAGAGGTCCTTCCATTAAAAATGTTTTTCTGAGGTTTCTGTTAAATATTTTAGCTCCACAGGTGTTCTTACCTAGCCTTGCGCTGCAAGACGGATTCTTGCAAGATTTGGAGTTTTCCAAACCCACGAAAATCCGTCTTGTACCGCTTCATTGACAACCGTCTATTTCGGTCCAAAAATCGTTCGCACCAATCATGTGTTTTGTGCTTTGGGGCGGGTGTTCAGGTATGACTGGCAGCAAGTGCTCTGGCAGACAAAGCAAAACAAACATGGCTGCGCCGGTGGACATACGCATAAACGTATATTTAATCTGTTTTAGGTCTAGAGACGATTTCTTCATTAAAAATGAGCAAAGGTAAAAACTTTGTGTATTTCGTGATGGTAAAGATGTGTTTTGCTTTTCTTAGTGGAAACGATGTGTGTGTTTTACTAACAAATGGAGTCGCAAAAGCTTGATTTACTATGATTGGCTAAAGACAAGTCATCAAAGGCAGATACTTGCTGGCTCGTCCTCCAATCAGATTAAAATCAGATGTCCCTCCCTTTTATAAACGGTTTCAATGGAGCAGTTCCAGATCTATGTGTGTCCCTGAAACGAGAAGAGGCGGGCAAACACGTACGTCTGGTAGAGATGTGGTTCTTCAAGCTTACCAGTTTGACCCAGAAAGAGATGTAACAGTGTCAGCTCTTCATTACCAGCAGCTCAGCTTCGGTTCTTCTTTAGCAGCAACTCGGTTCCGGTAAAAGTGTTAGCTCTTGATTAGCAGCAGTTTGGCTCCTGTAACGGTGTTAGCTCATCATTAGCAGCAGCTTGGCCCCGGTTCTTCTCTAGCAGCAACTTGGTTCTGGAAAAAATGTGTTAGCTCTTGATTAGCAGCAGCTCGGTTCCGGTAATGGTGTTAGCTCTTGATTAGCAGCAGCTCGGCTCCGGTAACAGTGTTAGCTCTTGATTACCAGCAGTTTGGCTCCTGTAATGGTGTTAGCTCTTCATTAATAGCAGCTCGACTCTGGAAATAGTGTTAGCTCGTCATTAGCAGCATCTCAGTTCCGGTAACGGTGTTAGCTCTTCATTAGCAGCAGCTCGGCTCCGGTAACAGTGTTAGCTCTTCATTAGCAGCAGCTCGGCTCCGGTAACAGTGTTAGCTCTTCATTAATAGCAGCTCAGCTCCGGTAATAGTGTTAGCTCGTCATTAGCAGCAGCTTGGTTCCGCTAAAAGTGTTAGCTCTTGATTAGCATCAGTTCAGTTTCGATAAAAAAGCGTTAACTCTTCATTAGCAGCATCTCAGTTCCGGTAACGGTGTTAGCTCTTCATTAGCAGCAGCTCGGCTCCGGTAACGGTGTTAGCTCTTCATTAGCAGCAGCTCAGCTCCGGTAACAGTGTTAGCTCTTCATTAGCAGCAGCTCGGCTCCGGTAACAGTGTTAGCTCTTCATTAATAGCAGCTCAGCTCCGGTAATAGTGTTATCTCGTCATTAGCAGCAGCTTGGTTCCGCTAAAAGTGTTAGCTCTTGATTAGCATCAGTTCAGTTTCGATAAAAAAGTGTTAACTCTTCATTAGCAGCATCTCAGTTCCGGTAACGGTGTTAGCTCTTCATTAGCAGCAGCTCGGCTCCGGTAACAGTGTTAGCTCTTCATTAGCAGCAGCTCAGCTCCGGTAACAGTGTTAGCTCTTCATTAATAGCAGCTCGGCTCCGGTAACAGTGTTAGCTCTTCATTAATAGCAGCTCGGCTCCGGTAACAGTGTTAGCTCTTCATTAGCAGCAGCTCGGCTCCGGTAACAGTGTTACCTCTTCATTAATACCAGCTCAGCTCCGGTAATAGTGTTAGCTCGTCATTAGCAGCAGCTTGGTTCCGCTAAAAGTGTTAGCTCTTGATTAGCATCAGTTCAGTTCCGATAAAAAAGTGTTAACTCTTCATTAGCAGCATCTAAGTTCCGGTAATGGTGTTAGCGTTTCATTAGCAGCAGCTCAGCTCCGATAATGGTGTTAACGGTGTTAGCGGTTGTGGCTCAGTGGTTAGAGCGGTCGTCTTCCAATCGGAAATCGGTGGATCGATCCTGGCTTCCACCACCACATGTCGAAGTGTCCTTGGGCAAGACACTGAACCCTCGATTTGCTTATCGGGTTGTATGAATGTTAGCCCCTCCCTTCTCCCCCCGATTTACATATCGGGTTGTGTGAATGGGTAAATGTAAAAAAAAAAAACTTGTAGTGGGAAAGTGCTTTGAGTGGTCTGAATGACCAGTAAAGTGCTATACAAATACAGGACATTTACCATTTAGCTCTTCTTTAGCAACAGCTTGGCTATGGTCGTTTTTTTCCAACACTAGCAGGGACATTACTATTATAAATAAATTCAACCTATGCTACTGTTCTGTCCTCTTCAACTAGGACCTAAGTGTTCTTTTTAGAAGCCACCAACAACAGAGCATTTTGAGTGGTGAGTTTCCTAATCTAAACCAGTGGTTTCAAATCGGTAACAGAATTGAGTGTGTCTGGGAAGTCACTGCTGTACCTGGTGGGTGGAGAAAGTGCTCGGAGGGTGTGTGAACCCTCTCAGAGCACAACCCCCCCCCCGGCTTGTGACGTAAAAAGCCAGGACAATTTTGAACAGCTCACCTATAGACTGGAGGCAGAACGAATTCGGAAACCCCTATCGCACTCCAAACAGCACGGATGTTTTTTTCCAACTTTATATGTGTGTGTATGCACCACAGACACACAATAACACTCCAAATCCCAGAAAAAGTGAATTTATCATAATATGGGACCTTTAAGGAACTATATGGCTCTTCAGAGTCTTAGACTTGTTGTGCAGCAGGACCTTTTCATTACTTACACAACGCTGTGGGAATCACTGTGAAGCTGAAATGCAAAACTAATTAGAGCTCAAGGATGTGTGGCGTGAACACAAACACACACCTCCACAGGGCGACTTCAACAACCCTCCATCCTTCAGTAGTAATTAGGATTAGATGAATTACTAGTTGTATTAATGAGGCAAATAATTGCTCATCCTTTAGTCATCATGTGAGACATGCTGTATCCTTATAAGGTAATATCCTCATGTGAGGAGTAAACCTCCTGTGGACTCACTTGTTTGACGTTGTATCCAGTCTTAGCGCTGGTCTCTATGAACATGACATTCAGCTCTTTAGCTCTCTGCTCTCCTTCCTCAATTGTAATTTGTCTGTCAACAGAAGGAAATGTCATAAATATGAGACAGTGTGTTTCTATGTTAGAGTTCACCACAAATAAATAGATGCTATATTCTAATTTACAGTCAAGAGACACTACAGCAGACCTTTAGGTGAACTGGGTTGGAATGATTAATTACACAACACTGTGAGACATTAACAGCAAATTAACATCATGTCTTAATGAATCTGGTAGTGACTGTGACACCAAGGCTGTTAGATGTGTGTCGACAGACAGACAGACAGACAGACAGACAGACAGACAGACAGACAGACAGACAGACAGACAGACAGACAGACAGACAGACAGACAGGCAGGCAGACAGCTGCAGTCCTGGAGCTCTACAGATCCTGCAAGAGGAGCATCCAGCAGGTCCTTAAATCAACCTGTCACATGTCGTCAGGGAAACAACCACCTCACAACTTAATCTGAACATAAACTCAACTCCCTAAAGAACTCTGAGTCTTTACAGGGAGGTTAGAGCTCAAAAGTCTTTAAACTCAGCACACAGACGCGTTATGTTTAGGCTTCAAACACAGTAACGTCACACTGAATGGCTCCTCCTCCTCCTCCTCTCACTAACACCTCCAATAACGTCACATAACAGAATAATTCAACCGACGACAGGAAACACTGCAGTAAAGGTGCATTTATATAATAAAACCAACTGCTAGTCGCTCCTGAAACTATTTCTGGATTCTGCATGTGAACAGGAGCTTAAACACTGCAGCTCATTCCTCTTCAGACACACAACCTGAAAGGAGCTGCAGGGTTAGAGCTGCTGCTAATAACTACCAGCAAACTAGAAAACCAGCCATCACCTCTCCCTGGTCCCACTAACAATCACACCTGACCTGCAAGCTGGGCAGGTATCAGTACTCTAGTAATCATGAACTTACACAGCTTCTTTAACATAACAGAAACAGGAAGTCTCAACTCCAGCCGAGGAACATGAGACACACGGTCCATCATCAGACGGAGACGATCCACTCACATCCACACCACGTGCAGGTCAGCAGGACCAGAACAGGTGAAATAATGTGTTTACACTATAAACATTCAGGTTAAGTTATTTATATAGTGCTAATTCAAACTGAGAGTCATTTCAAGACACTTTACAGAAACAAGTCAGGTTCACATCAACAGTCCAGATTTATAGTCAGTTTTATTAAAACATTTCAATCAAGTGCAAATAGTTCTCAGATTCAGTTATTAAATACCAATTAGTAATAAGCATAAAACATTTAAATAATCCATGTTTTTTATAAAGCAATATGAAAACATTTATTTTTATTTAACCTTTAAATTGTAACTTAATGTTTGTATTTTCCGTTTTCTCTCTGCAGCCTTTCATGTGGCGGTTGTTCTTTATTAGTTACATCATGTGTTTTATGGGTCAGTTAGTTCCAGTTCAACCTGCTGAGTCAATAAATGTGACTAGTTTCACATGGTTCTATAGTTCTAACCGACCGGGCTCAGACACCTTTCAGCTCCTGGCCCATTTGTTTAGGTAATGCAGTTTTAGGATGTGCTGATTATTCATCAGGTGAGACGAATCAGCTGGTCATCACGTATCCAGGTATAGAGACCTGACCGATACATGTAAGAGAGAACCAGGTGGGTTCTTTCCTTTTTCAGTGTTTTTACACATAAAAGAGACTAAAACCTAATAAAACATTATAATCTGTGTCACCTGGACATGAAATAAAGTTACATGTACAAAGATTTGTTCAGGATTCTAGTTTCATTGGTAAATGTCATTTATTGAGGTTCATTCTGTTTTTAATCAAATATGATAAAACATCCAACATATTTATCATATAACATGTAAATATTTCTGTTCTGAGTTGTATGAATTAATTTGAACCATTTATGTACATAAACTGAGACATTTCAGTGTAAAAACTGCTCAAAAATATGGATTTAACAAATATGGATTTTTACTCCAAAATAAAACTGTTCATATTATTGGACTTTATTTTTAATTTATTTTTAGAGTTTTCCACTGACAAAAAGAAAAAGCTCAGTAAGCAGACGTCATCTGTTTGAGAAAAGAGTTTTAATTAATAATAATCTATAATGAGAAATGCAGTCAGCTGTTATTCACTGATAGAAAACTGAAACGGACACGTTAGAGTTTTACAGTCTGAGTTGATGCTGTTTCTAGTCTCAAAGGTTTGGAAATGGATCATAATAAAAAACTTGCTTAAATTTGTCTCAGGAGCCAGAACTGAATGTTTTATCTAAAGTAGTTAGAAAACAAATCACTCTTTAATCAAGCTACATTTCATTTTTACTGACAGACTCGTTTATTTCTTCATTACAGCCGAACTTTAAATGTCAAAGTAAAACAAGGTGCTGGAACTTCTTCCTGTCAGCCCTCCAGGATCTGCCTGACTGAGACTTTGTGGCGTGTGATGCTGCAGGAGACGTTCTGTTTGTTACCTGTAGATTCTCCTTCTGCACCGAGTGAGAAGCTCCATCAACAGCTCAGAGGTGCAGAACAGGTCATGTTCTATTTCTATTAATAAACCTAAAATCTTACATATACATATTGTTTACTCGTTGTTTACTCGTTGTTTACTCGTTGTTTACTCGTTGTTAGGTTATGTTAGTTATTTGTGGTGCCTGTGCAGATAACTGGGAGCGTATTGTCTTGTCTCCATCATGGGACAGCGGGACATGTAATTTTGATTCCTCTGTGTGTCTCTATATGTGGAGAAACTGACAATAAAACTGATTCTAATAAACAAATTTTGTTTTTGTTTGAAGGGAATTTAAAAACACGTCTGCTCTTTCCCACTGTGATTGTTAAAAACATTGAACTCATTTTCAGTAAATAATAATTCCATCTAACTTCTTTCATAGTGCAGCAGGAGCCACTGCTGAGCTTAACAACAATATACCAACAGTCACTAACAACTGTATTTGCATAAACGTGGCTCCCGGTACGGTTTCCTTTGACTACTGTGGGTTCTGTCTGCAGAACCATTTAAACATCTAAGCAGATGATTTAGAACGTCTGCTGAGGATTACATTACATTACACAGAAAACCTGCAGGTATGAACTGACTGAGGTAGAAATCCATCAGGCTGCACAAGTAAATAAATAAAAGACACTGACACTGATCCTGTTGCAGTAACAGTATTTCCTGTAGGCCACAATAGACCCAGTTTATCTGTTGTTAAACTACATTAACCATATAATAAATAAAATGGTTCACCAGTTGTGCTGTGGGATCTTTTAAATTATATTTTAACTGCACTTTCCATTTAAATATAATTTCATATTTTACATGATGCATTTAAAGCATACACATGTTACATGTACAAACCTAAACCTTCTGATGTGAAAGCAGAGCTCTTTGTTTTTATGACAGCTGTGGCCGAGTGAGACGCTGCGTTCCTGACACATTATAAACTAACACACCAGGGGACTCTCTCTCTCTTTAAATTGTTGTTCCCACATGGGAAATTAAAGCTGCTTGTTAGAATTAAATTACCTGAGTGATTATTTCACATCAAGAACATGGAACTTCTCAGGGACCAACCAGGTCACGATCCCTAAGCTCCTCCCCCATTTCTCTGAGTCGTGACTAAACTCAATTTAAATGAGAAGAGTTTGTGAGGCGTTCCAGACCTGCGTGACAACTCTACGACCACTTTGACAGAATGTTTTTTTTCAAATATCCAATATTTATTTGAGACAACAGACAGAAAATTAAGAGTTTGTTCCTAGTTTGTTGTAAACTGATTAAATATTTGCTTAAAGAAAAACTATAAAGTCTCTATCTTGTATAAATCTCACAGCTTTTTGTGAAAAAATACATTTAAATCTTAATTTCATGTTTTGATTTTTTTTTTTTCAAGATGAAGAATCTAACAGTAAACTACCACATTGAATCAGCTGAACACTGAAATTAACATCCTGTAAACAAAAAGTTTTTTAAACATTTAAATGCTGATGACTCTGCAGTTGTTGGGTGCATCAGTGAGGGACAAGAAGCTGAGTATAGAGAACTGGTCAGTCAGTTTGTGAAATGGTGCAGTAACAATCATCTCGTTTTAATTACCAGCAAAACTAAGGAGATGATTGTTGACTTCAGGAGGAGAAAGAATCAACACAGCAGTATTTCCATCCTAGGAGAGGAGGTAGAGGTGGTGGAGGAATACAAGTACCTTGGAGTTCAGCTGGACAACAGACTAATAGTTTAGAAGTTCAAAAATGTTTTTATAGAAAATTCAGGTTGTATTTTTTTGTGCTTCAACAAAGTTTCAGGAGTGGAAACAAATGAATCTAAATAAATAAACCCACGGGGTCATTTTTAATTATCACTGTATAGATTCTATAATGTGTCTGAACACTTTCATCATCAGATTCTCTGAAGCGAGACACAATTTTCCTGTTTCAAAACGAGACAGAAGACGTTACAGCGACAATCAGCTGAGTGTCCAAACATCATCACACCTGTAAACACGTCACAAGGTCGGTTCATGTAACAACTGAGAGGTGATTAACTCATTCAGGGCTGGTCCTGAGCTCGTTAGCTCGTTAGCTGTAACGATGTAACACATTCATACAGACACACATCAAACCAAAAAAAAAAACAACAGACACTTAATGGCTGTCATAGTAACCACAAGTGCATGCATGCACGCACACGTGCACACTCACTTTCTCTCACACACACACGTGATGCTCAGTGTCTACATACCTCTTGTCTGCCAAGTCTGTTTTATTGCCAACAAGCATGATGATGACATCACTTCCTCTCTCTGTTCTGACATCATCAATCCATTTTGTTGTTTGCTGAAATGAATTGACATCTGAAGAAAAAAAGAGTAAAATCAGAAAATAATAAAAATATTAAAGTGAGAATTTCTTTCTGTCTAACTGGAAGAGTTAAAAGGTTATTACATTTATTCTGCTTCATTCCATGGTGAGAAGATGGAGAACACACAACAGTTTCATGTATGTTTGTGTTTTTATTGACTGGTAACTCGGTGCGCTGCTGTTGTCATCGGTTGTTTTTTCAATGTCAATGAGGTTTTCTCAGGTGGATGGACAGATTGAGGAGACATCAGTGTATCTTATTGTTTGACTATTTGATTCTATATTTAATTTACTGTTGAATAGTAATGGTGTTAATAACCTAGGAAGTTCATGGAGATACTAAAGTACCCCCACTGTGCATGAACAAGAAAATCTCAGCCAATCAGAAAGCTTCGTTCTTCTGTTACTGTGGAGCGTTTAGCGTGTGTTACAGCTGACAGGTGATGTGGGCGTGATGAAAAGGCTGCAAATAATTAATAACTTTATTAAAAACTACATGGTTCTCTGTACACACGTGTACACATGATAGTACACATGTGCTGACCAAGCTGATGGATTTGATGTGTCACATAAGGACACAGCTCACAAGGTGTGTTTAGAGTGGAGGGGCGTTGCCATGGTAACACTGTAAATGATAATTATAAGTTGCTTCAATATGTTACAGACTAAAGGGCCATGATACGCACATCTGGTGTCCGACATGGTCTGTTCGATGTATCATACCTCCGGTTTGTGTGTTGGAGTGCTGTGTTACCATGGTTACGGGAATCGCCAGTAAAAGTAATCTCAATCGTTCCGTTACTGTGTTGGATGTTTTGATGAATGATTTGTGTGGCTGCATCTTTCTGCATTAACGTCTCTGGAAGAATAATAAATCTATAAATCTAACTGTAGAGAATAATATAAATAATAAATTTTAATCTGTCTTAAAGTCATTATGACACATCCTTAATAATAAACAACATTTCTGTTGTGATATCTTCTGTACTGAAAACATACAATATCTGATATTTACCTTAGCAAAATGCTAAATAAAATAAATAATATAAACAATAGTGATTTTGTGGGTGTCAGTTAATTTACTGGTTTTATTTTATAAGGACAAGTCAAAAGGTGCCAGACTGAATGACATAAGGATCAATCAGATAGATTTTGGTATTGATCCAGATCACAGTCTGGATTCAGGAAATTAATGATCAATTCCTTTATTATTGTAAGATTTGGGAGAAAAGTTCTGCTCCAAGGTTTTTAGTATAATGAACCAAGACACAGATATTTCAGTTCTTGTCTAATTCACCTTCATGTAGAAACCAGGTCCAGTACTTGGTGAAAATGGATTAGTGAAGTGTGTTTATGTAAGAGGATCAGGTTTCATATGTCTAATGGTTTCAGGTAATAATTAGACCTTTTATTTAGCACGTGTTGTTTCTACCATCAGTAGATTGTAGCAAGAAATGAAATCTACAAACGACATTAAGAGCACTGACTTGTGATGTCATAGACGACCACGGCCACGGTGGAGTCACGTATATAACTGGGAATGAGGCTTCTGAAACGCTCCTGACCTGCTGTGTCCCACAGCTGCAACCTCACCTGGAGTTCAGAGAGAGAGAGCTGAGGAGGGGAGACGGTTCACAGAGTCAGAGAGCCTGGAGACACTGGGCTCCCTCACACAGAGACAGACAGAGACAGAGACACACAGAGAGACAGAGACACACAGAGACAGAGTCAGAGAGCCTGAAGACACTGGGCTCCCTCACACAGAGACAGAGACACACAGAGACAGACAGACACAGAGACAGAGACACACAGAAAGACAGAGACACACAGAGACAGAGTCAGAGAGCCTGAAGACACTGGGCTCCCTCACACAGAGACACACACAGACAGAGACTCACACAAAAACAGAGACATAGACACAGAGACACACATAACAGGCTTTTTATACAAGAGAAGCTTTTATTTTGAAGGTTGTTCTTTTTTCTGATAAACAGAAACTCAGCAGACAGATTTCATTGTATCCACCTACGCAGCAGCAGGAAGACGACAGGCTGATCCTCTGCACTGCTCAACAGTTTGAATACATCAACAATGTTTTTATATAGATGAACAGAATGACAACACAGGAGAACTGAAGCTGCACCTGTAACAAACTAACAGCTGTAACAAGCATCCTTACCGTTCGATCCTCCAGGTACATTGTTTTAGACAGGAAATCAATTCCAATTGTTGCCTGGAAGAAAGAAAAAGATATCCATGGATAAATGGACGACCTTTAAAGACTGTCAGCAGCACTGAACATCACACAGTATCATTGTAGAGCAAGAAAATAATGAAAATACAAATACATTAAGAAGTTTGTGGATTTTAAATGTCTTTTAAACTGAGCTGGACTGTTTACAATCATGACTCAAATCATCTTCATCCTCTTATCTGTTCCATCAACGATCTAATCATTCCCTTATGAGGCAGATGGCAGCTTTCCACTTCAAGGGATGTTTACTTTCTGCAGCTTTCTGCTTGTTCTGCCTGCCATCATCACCATCATCATCACCACCATCACCATCACCACCATCACCATCACCATCACCTTCATCACCTTCACCTTCACCATCACCATCACAATCATCACCATCATCATCACCATCACCATCACCTTCACCTTCACCATCATCATCACAATCATCACCATCATCATGACCACCATCACCATCACAATCATCACCATCATCACCACCATCACCATCACCATCACAATCATCATCATCACCATCACCTTCACCTTCACCATCACCATCACCATCATCATCACAATCATCACCATCATCATCACCACCATCACCATCACCATCACCATCACCATCATCACCATCATCACCATCACCACCATCACCATCACCACCATCACCATCATCACCATCATCACCACCACCATCACCACCACCATCATCACCACCACCAACATCACCACCATCATCACCATCACCACCATCATAACCATCACCACCATCACCATCACCATCACCATCATCACCATCACCATCACAATCATCACCATCATCACCATCATTACCATCACCATCACCATCACAATCATCACCATCACCATCATCACCATCATCACCATCATCACCATCATCATCACCACCATCACCATCATCACCATCATCACCACCACCATCACCACCACCACCATCACCACCACCACCATCACCACCATCATCATCATCACCATCACCATCACCACCATCATCACCATCATCACCATCACCATCACCATCACCATCATCACCATCACAATCATCACCATCATCACCATCATCACCATCACGATCATCATCATCATCACCACCATCACCATCACCATCACCACCATCACCATCATCACCACCATCATCACAATCATCACCACCATCACCATCATCACCATCATCACCACCATCATCACCATCACCACCATCATCACCTTCACCATCACCACCATCACCATCATCATCACAATCATCACCATCATCACCATCATCACCATCACCTTCACCTTCACCTTCACCTTCACCTTCACCACCATCACCTTCACCACCATCACCATCATCACCATCACCATCATCATCACAATCATCACCATCATCACCATCATCACCATCACAATCATCACCATCATCATCACCATCACCTTCACCTTCACCTTCACCATCACCATCATCATCACAATCATCACCATCACCATCACCTTCACCTTCACCATCACCATCATCATCACCATCATCATCACTATCATCACAATCATCACCATCATCACCAACATCATCATCACCACCATCATCACAATCATCACCACCATCACCATCACCTTCACCTTCACCTTCACCATCACCATCATCATCACAATCATCACCATCACCATCATCATCACCACCATCACCATCACCATCACCATCATCACCATCACCATCACAATCATCACCATCATCACCACCATCATCACCATCATCACCACAATCATCACCACCATCACCACCATCATCACCATCATCACCATCACCTTCACCTTCACCATCACCATCACCACCATCACCTTCACCACCATCACCATCATCACCATCACCATCATCATCACACCATCACCATCACCATCACCATCACCATCATCATCACCATCACCATCACCTTCACCTTCACCATCACCATCATCATCACAATCATCACCATCATCATCACCACCATCACCATCACCATCACCATCACCATCACCATCACAATCATCACCATCATCATCACTATCATCACCATCATCATCACAATCATCACCACCATCACCATCATCACCATCATCACCACCATCATCACCATCACCACCATCACCATCACCATCACCATCATCACCATCACCATCACAATCATCACCATCATCACCATCATCACCATCACCACCATCATAATCACAATCCTCACCACCATCACCATCACCACCATCATCACCATCACCATCACCACCATCACCACAATCATCACCACCACCACCATCATCATCACCATCATCACCATCATCATCACCATCATCACCATCATCATCACTATCATCACCATCATCATCATCATCATCATTACCATCACCATCATCATCTTCATCATCATCTTCATCATCATCATCACCATCACCATCACCATCACCATCACCATCACCATCATCACCATCACCATCACAATCATCACCATCATCACCATCATCACCACCATCATCACCATCACCACCATCATCACCTTCACCATCACCACCATCACCATCATCATCACAATCATCACCACCATCACCATCACCATCACCATCATCATCATCATCATCATCACCACCACCATCACCATCATCAACACCATCACCACCACCATCACCACCACCACCATCACCAACACCACCATCACCACCATCATCATCATCACCATCACAATCACCATCATCACCATCATCACCACCATCATCACCATCACCACCATCATCACCTTCACCACCATCACCATCACCATCACCACCATCACCATCATCATCATCATCATCACCACCACCATCATCATCATCACCATCATCACCACCACCATCACCACCACCACCATCACCACCACCACCATCACCACCATCATCATCATCACCATCACAATCACCACCATCACCATCATCACCATCATCACCATCATCACCATCATCATCACCACCATCACCATCATCATCACCATCATCACCACCACCATCATCATCATCACCATCATCACCACCACCATCACCACCACCATCATCACCATCACCATCACAATCATCACCATCATCACCATCATCACCATCACCATCACCATCACAATCATCACCATCACCATCATCACCATCATCACCATCATCACCACCATCATCACCATCACCACCATCATCACCATCACCAACACCACCATCACCATCATCATCATCATCATCACCACCACCATCATCATCATCACCATCACCACCACCACCATCACCATCATCATCACCATCACCATCATCACCATCACCACCATCATCACCACCATCACCATCATCACCATCATCACCACCACCATCACCACCACCACCATCACCACCACCACCATCACCACCATCATCATCATCACCATCACAATCACCACCATCACCATCATCATCATCACCTTCACCATCACCATCACCACCATCACCATCACCACCATCACCATCATCACCATCACCATCATCATCACAATCATCACCATCACCATCATCATCACCACCATCACCATCACCATCACCATCACCATCACAATCATCACCATCACCATCACCATCACCACCATCATCACTACCATCACCATCATCATCACCACCATCACCATCCTTCATCACCACCATCATCATCATCATCACCATCACCACCACCATCATCATCATCAACATCACCACCACCACCATCACCACCACCATCATCACCATCACCATCATCACCACCACCATCATCACCATCACCATCATCATCACCATCATCACCACCATCACCATCATCATCACAATCATCACCATCACCACCATCATCATCACAATCATCACCATCATCATCACTATCATCACCATCACCATCATCATAATCACAATCCTCACCACCATCACCATCACCACCATCATCACCATCACCATCACCACCATCACCACAATCATCACCACCATCACCACAATCATCACCATCATCATCACAATCATCACCACCATCACCATCACCATCACCATCATCACCATCATCACCACCATCATCACCATCACCACCATCATCACCTTCACCACCATCACCATCACCATCACCATCATCACCATCACCATCACAATCATCACCATCATCACCATCATCACCATCACCTGTCACCTTCACCTTCACCTTCACCTTCACCACCATCACCTTCACCACCATCACCATCATCACCATCACCATCATCATCACAATCATCACCATCATCACCATCATCACCATCACAATCATCACCATCATCATCACCATCACCTTCACCTTCACCTTCACCATCACCATCATCATCACAATCATCACCATCACCATCATCATCACCACCATCACCATCATCATCACCATCATCACCATCACCATCACAATCATCACCATCATCATCACTATCATCACCATCATCATCACAATCATCACCACCATCACCATCATCATCACAATCATCACCATCACCACCATCATCATCACAATCATCACCATCATCATCACTATCATCACCATCATCATCACAATCATCACCACCATCACCATCACCATCACCATCATCACCATCATCACCACCATCATCACAATCATCACCATCATCACCACCACCATCACCATCACCATCACCATCACCATCACAATCATCACCATCACCATCACCATCACCATCACCATCACCATCACCATCACCATCATCATCACCACCATCACCATCATCACCATCACCATCATCACCATCACCATCATCATCACAATCATCACCATCATCACCATCATCACCACCATCATCACCATCACCACCACCATCACCATCACCATCACCACCATCACCATCATCACCCCCATCATCACCACCATCACCATCACACCAACATCATCATCACCACCATCATCACAATCATCACCACCATCACCATCACCATCACCATCATCACCATCACCATCACAATCATCACCATCATCACCATCATCACCATCACCATCACCATCACATCATCATCACCATCACCATCATCACCATCCCCATCACCATCACCATCATCATCACCACCATCATCACCACCATCATCATCACAATCATCACCATCATCATCACCATCATCACCACCATCATCACAATCATCACCACCATCACCATCACCATCACCATCATCACCATCACCATCATCATCACTATCATCACCATCATCATCACAATCATCACCACCACCACCATCATCATCACCATCATCACCATCACCATCAACATAATCACCATCACCACCACCATCACCATCACCATCATCACCATCATCACCATCATCACCACCATCATCACCATCACCACCATCATCACCTTCACCATCACCACCATCACCATCATCATCACAATCATCACCATCATCACCATCATCACCATCACCTTCACCTTCACCTTCACCTTCACCTTCACCACCATCACCTTCACCACCATCACCATCATCACCATCATCATCACAATCATCACCACCATCACCATCATCACCATCATCACCACCATCATCACCATCACCACCATCATCACCTTCACCATCACCATCATCATTACAATCATCACCATCCCCATCATCATCACCACCATCACCATCACCATTACCATCATCACCATCATCACCATCACCTTCACCTTCACCTTCACCTTCACCACCATCACCTTCACCACCATCACCATCATCACCATCACCATCATCATCACCATCATCATCACTATCATCACAATCATCACCATCATCACCAACATCATCATCACCATCATCATCACAATCATCACCACCATCACCATCATCACCATCATCACCACCATCATCACCATCACCACCAGCATCACCATCACCATCACCACCATCACCATCACCATCACCATCACCATCACAATCATCACCATCACCATCACCTTCACCTTCACCATCACCATCATCATCACCATCATCATCACTATCATCACAATCATCACCATCATCATCACCATCACCTTCACCTTCACCTTCACCATCACCATCATCATCACAATCATCACCATCACCATCATCATCACCACCATCATCACAATCATCACCACCATCACCATCACCATCACAATCATCACCATCATCATCACTATCATCACCATCATCATCACAATCATCACCACCATCACCATCACCACCATCACCACCATCACCACCATCATCACCACCATCACCATCACCACCACCACCATCATCACCATCATCACCATCACCATCACCACCATCACCAGCACCATCACCATCACCATCACCATCATCACCATCACCATCACCTTCACCTTCACCATCACCATCACCATCATCATCACAATCATCACCATCACCATCATCATCACCACCATCACCATCACCACCATCACCACCATCACCATCACCATCACCATCACAATCATCACCATCACCATCATCACCATCATCACCACCATCACCACCATCACCACCATCATCACCTTCACCATCACCACCATCACCATCATCATCACCATCATCACCACCATCACCATCATCATCACAATCATCACCATCACCACCATCATCATCACAATCATCACCATCATCATCACTATCATCACCATCACCACCATCATCACCATCACCTTCACCTTCACCTTCACCATCATCATCACAATCATCACCATCATCATGACCACCATCACCATCACCATCACAATCATCACCATCATCACCACCATCACCATCACAATCATCACCATCATCATCACTATCATCACCATCACCATCATCATAATCACAATCCTCACCACCATCACCATCACCACCATCACCATCATCACCACCATCATCACAATCATCACCACCATCACCATCATCACCATCACCATCACAATCATCACCATCATCATCACCACCATCACCATCATCACCATCATCACCACCACCATCACCACCACCACCATCACCACCACCACCATCACCACCATCATCATCATCACCATCACAATCACCACCATCATCACCACCATCACCACAATCATCACCACCATCACCATCATCACCATCACCATCACAATCATCACCATCATCATCACAATCATCACCATCACCATCATCATCACCACCATCACCATCACCATCACCATCACCATCACAATCATCACCATCACCATCACCTTCACCTTCACCATCACCATCATCATCACCATCATCATCACAATCATCACCACCATCACCATCATCATCACAATCATCACAATCATCACCATCATCACCAACATCATCATCACCACCATCATCACAATCATCACCACCATCACCATCACCATCACAATCATCACCATCATCATCACTATCATCACCATCATCATCACAATCATCACCACCATCACCATCACCATCACCATCATCACCATCACCATCACAATCATCACCATCATCACCATCATCACCATCACCATCACCATCATCATAATCACAATCCTCACCACCATCACCATCACCACCATCATCACCATCACCATCACCACCATCACCACAATCATCACCACCATCACCACAATCACAATCATCACCATCATCATCACTATCATCACCATCATCATCACAATCATCACCACCATCACCATCACCATCACCATCATCACCATCATCACCACCATCATCACCATCACCACCATCATCACCTTCACCACCATCACCATCACCATCACCATCACAATCATCACCATCATCATCACCATCACCATCACCATCACCATCACCATCATCATCACCATCATCACCATCATCATCACCACCATCACCATCACCATCACCATCATCACCATCATCACCACCATCACCATCACCATCACAATCATCACCATCACCATCACCTTCACCTTCACCATCACCATCATCATTACAATCATCACCATCCCCATCATCATCACCACCATCACCATCACCATCACCACCATCACCATCATCACCACCATCATCACAATCATCACCACCATCACCATCATCACCATCACCATCACAATCATCACCATCATCATCACTATCATCACCATCATCATCACAATCATCACCACCATCACCATCATCACCATCATCATCACCACCATCACCATCACCACCATCACCATCACCATCACCATCATCACCTTCACCTTCACCATCACCATCACCATCATCACCATCATCATGACCACCATCACCATCACCATCACAATCATCACAATCATCACCACCATCACCATCACCATCACAATCATCACCATCATCATCACTATCATCACCATCATCATCACAATCATCACCACCATCACCATCATCATCATCATCACCACCATCATCACCATCACCACCATCATCACCTTCACCATCACCATCATCATCACAATCATCACCATCATCATCACCACCATCACCATCACCATCACCATCACCATCACCATCACAATCATCACCATCATCACCAACATCATCATCACCACCATCATCACAATCATCACCACCATCACCATCACCATCACAATCATCACCATCATCATCACTATCATCACCATCATCATCACAATCATCACCACCATCACCATCATCATCACAATCATCACAATCACCACCATCATCATCACAATCATCACCATCATCATCACCATCATCACCATCACCATCATCATCACAATCATCACCACCATCACCACCATCATCACAATCATCACCACCATCACCATCACCATCACAATCATCACCATCATCATCACTATCATCACCATCATCATCACAACCATCACCACCATCACCATCACCATCACCATCATCACCATCATCACCACCATCATCACCATCACCACCATCATCACCTTCACCACCATCACCATCACCATCACCATCATCACCACCATCATCACAATCATCACCACCATCACCATCATCACCATCACCATCACAATCATCACCATCATCATCACCATCATCACCATCACCATCATCATCACAATCATCACCATCACCATCATCATCACCACCATCACCATCACCATCACCATCACCATCACAATCATCACCATCACCATCATCATCTTCATCATCATCTTCATCATCATCATCACCATCACCATCACCATCACCATCACCATCACCATCACCTTCATCATCATCATCATCATCACCACCACCATCACCATCATCATCATCATTATCATCACCATCACCACCATCACCATCATCATCATCATCATCACCACCACCATCATCATCATCACCATCATCACCACCACCATCACCACCACCATCATCACCATCACCATTATCACCACCACCATCATCACCACCACCATCATCATCACCATTATCACCACCATCACCACCATCATCATCATCACCATCTCCTCTCAAACTGACAAATCCAAACCCAGAAATCAATGTTAAACTGCAGTTTGACTCACAGGGTTTCAGAATGCTTGAACATGTTAGAATAAATGTTAACGTAAGTAAAGCTATAGGGGGAACCTGTGGTGGTGGGATGGGGGGGTGGGGGTGGACCTGTGGTTGGATGGGGGGGGGAATCCATCTGTACAGCTAGATATTTGCAGCATTCTTCTCTGTTAGGGAGGTCAGCAGGGAACCCACTGCCCACTTTAACAGAACTGAGCATCAGCAGCTTGATCACGCACTTGTTTCCGTGGCGATGGCAGCAACCACACAGGACTAATTCAGAAGGTGGCGTGGTGACAGGATGTCATTTATTCTCTTCCTTCAGGCTCAGTCAGATCAAACACTGCTGAGTTCAAACTAAACAGCCTTAAAGAATCCATCAATGTTCTACATACAACAGCTGAGCATCACGTCAGCCCAGGATTTTAAAGCTGCAGCAAAAATCTAAAATAAAACTAGATAAATCTGCTTTTCATTCACTGTGTTGTTAAACATTTATCAGTTCAGATATAAAAACTGAAAACACACTGAATAAATGAAACAATCTGAAGAAGAATCAGTAGAACGTAGGAAGGATCCTCCAGGTCTCCTGTTAAAAATAGAATCCCACCCAGACAACTGTACATGAAGTCATTAGATAATGAGAAATTATTCATGTCCATTATTACATTTTTAATGTGTCGCTGAAGACCATGAATCTCAGACCAACTAAAACCTTACAGTGTCGTTCATGCTGCTTCACGTTCTGTTACAAACACAAAGCGGCTTTTATCTGGATTTTAGAGGATCAACCAACACAAAGCTGAACACAGTTGTAAAGTTGAGAAGAAATGTGCCGTGTATTAATATTCAGCCTCATGTTGCTGCAACCACATCTGGAAGTATTCAAACATCTGTTTCCAACAGCTTTAAACATCTAGAGACTAAATTTCCCCCATTTTTCTTTGTAAAACAGCTCCAACTCATTCAGAGTGAATGAAGAGCAATTTTCAAGTCTTGTCTCTTATTCTCAGTTGGACTTATATCTGGACTTTGTGTTCTTCTAACACATGACTGATGTAAATCCTTCCACTGTAGCTCTGGATGTGTTTAGATTCACTGTCCTACTGGAAGACAAACCTCAGAGACACGTTTCATGTCTTTTGCAGATTGAACAGGTTTCACTCCATGGCTGACCTGTAAGGAGCAGCTTCTCTATCCCCACATCATGATGCTGCCACCACCATGCTTTACAGTAGAGATGGTGTGTTCAGGGTGACATGCAATCAGTTTATCTGACCAGAGCACCTTCTTCCTCATGTCCACTGTGTCCCCTGCACAGCTCTGCAGCCAGGACGTTTTCCAGGTGTCTTTCTTTTAAACTTCTCAACAAGATGAAGTCATTAAATAACTAATGTTCTGTAACAAGCATCTGAGTTCTTCACAGAACTTCATTCCAGCTCTTAAAACTTTGCAAATAAAGTAATAAAACTGGATGTTTCATTCACAGTATTAGAAAAACATGCATTTGTAATATTATCATTGTTTATTGTGATGAAAACAACCTGTTATTAAACAGTGTGAGTTTGGTTTTGTATTTTTCTGTCCAGGGCTGATGTACAGCTGGAATAATGTAAACAAAAACACAGCAGAGTAACTGTTTCCTGTAAGAGTTCATACTAGTTTATCTCATATGATCAAACAGAAACACTGAACAGATTCATCTTGTTTTATTCCTGCTGCTTTCATGTAGACAGAAAAAATAAAACTGTCTCTAGTTGTCCTGCTCCTAACAGGACGTCCAACGCTCGTAGAAACCTCTCGTGTTAAACCAGCTGACCTCGAGTCGGATAGTAATAGTTGCATCTGCTGTGTTTGAAACCTGCTTCTGAAAACAAAGAAACTGGTTCATTTCCAGTTTACTGCCAGCTGCTTGATAGAGTGGATGTGTCTATGATCACAGCTCACACAGCAGCCTGATGGGATGTTACAACCTTCACAACAAACTTTAACTTCTGATACTTGTTATCAGCCTGAGTAATAAGATCCATGTTCTACACATTCCAGGATTACTCAGTCAGTCATTAACTTTATCCACTTGTTCAGGGTCGCAGAGCTGGTGTCTGTCTCCAACAATCATGGGGTTAGAGGCGGGGTCACACCTTGGACACGTCACCAGTCCATCACAGGGTCACATGGAGATGGACAACATTCACACACACACCTATGCATGTATCTGGTCCACACGTGCACGGGGAGAACATGTAAACTCCATGCAGAAAGGTCCTGGCCTGGTTTCAAACCCAGGACCTCTTCACAGCGAGGCAGCAGTGCTACCCACTGCACCACCGTGCAGCCTTTCCAGCATTATTTTCACATTATTTTGATAGAAAAGAGCTGGTTACTTCCACGCATGTGGATATAATAGAAGTTGTAACCCCCATGACTTTGAGTATAAAATATCCATTAAATGATATTCAGTATTTGTCACACTGAGCAGCAGAATAGTTGTGCAGAACAGACAGAAGCAATCAGCCTGGTGGCCACGCCTGAGTGACAGCTCCACCACAGCTGACAAAAAGATCCTGCCTCTAGAGACCTGTGAGATCTTTAACATGTGCTGCCAGGCAGCGAGGACGCCTGCCCCGTCTCTCCATCCTGAATGGACGCCTGCCCCGTCTCTCTACCCTGAATGGACGCCTGCCCTGTCTCTCCACCCTGGAAGGCTGCTGCCCTGTCTCTCCACCCTGGATGGCTGCTGCCCCGTCTCTCCACCCTGGATGGCCGCTGCCCCGTCTCTCCACCCTGGATGGACACTGCCCCGTCTCTCCACCCTGCCCCGTCTCTCCACCCTGGATGGACGCTGCCCCGTCTCTCCACTCTGGATGGACGCTGCCCCGTCTCTCCACCCTGGATGGACGCTGCCCCGTCTCTCCACCCTGGATGGACGCTGCCCCGTCTCTCCACCCCGGATGGACGCTGCCCTGTCTCTCCACCCTGGATGGCTGCTGCCCTGTCTCTCCACTCTCGATGGCTGCTGCCCTGTCTCTCCACCCTGGATGGACGCTGCCCTGTCTCTCCACCCTGAATGGACGCCGCCCTGTTTCTCCACTCTGGATGGACGCTGCCCTGTCTCTCCACCCTGAATGGACGCTGTCCTGTTTCTCCACCCTGAATGGACGCTGTCCTGTCTCTCCACCCTGGATGGCTGCTGCCCCGTCTCTCCACCCTGGATGGACGCTGCCCTGTCTCTCCACCCTGGATGGCTGCTGCCCTGTCTCTCCACCCTGGATGGACGCTGCCCCGTCTCTCCACTCTGGATGGACGCTGCCCCTTCTCTCCACCCTGGATGGACGCTGCCCCGTCTCTCCACCCTGGATGGACGCTGCCCCGTCTCTCCACCCTGGATGGACGCTGCCCTGTCTCTCCACCCTGGATGGCCGCTGCCCCGTCTCTCCACCCTGCATGGCTGCTGCCCAGTCTCTCCACCCTGGATGGACACTGCCCCGTCTCTCCACTCTGGATGGACGCTGCCCCGTCTCTCCACCCTGGATGGACGCTGCCTCGTCTCTCCACCCTGGATGGACGCTGCCCCGTCTCTCCACCATGCCCCGTCTCTCCCCCCTCGATGGCCGCTGCCCCGACTCTCCACCCTGGATGGCTGCTGCCCCGTCTCTCCACCCTGCCCCGTCTCTCCATTCTGGATGGCTGCTGCCCAGTCTCTCCACTCTGGATGGCTGCTGCCCTGTCTCTCCACCCTGGATGGACGCTGCCCTGTCTCTCCACCCTGAATGGACGCCTGCCCTGTCTCTCCACTCTGGAAGGCTGCTGCCCTGTCTCTCCACCCTGGAAGGCTGCTGCCCTGTCTCTCCACCCTGGAAGGCTGCTGCCCTGTCTCTCCACCCTGGAAGGCTGCTGCCCTGTCTCTCCACCCTGGATGGACGCTGCCCTGTCTCTCCACCCTGGATGGCTGCTGCCCCGTCTCTCCACCCTGCCCCGTCTCTCCACCCTGGATGGACGCTGCCCCGTCTCTCCACTCTGGATGGACGCTGCCCCGTCTCTCCACCCTGGATGGACGCTGCCCTGTCTCTCCACCCTGCCCCGTCTCTCCATTCTGGATGGCTGCTGCCCCGTCTCTCCACCCTGGATGGACGCTGCCCTGTCTCTCCACCCTGGATGGCTGCTGCCCTGTCTCTCCACTCTGGATGGCTGCTGCCCTGTCTCTCCACCCTGCCCCGTCTCTCCATTCTGGATGGCTGCTGCCCCGTCTCTCCACCCTGGATGGCTGCTGCCCAGTCTCTCCACCCTGGATGGACACTGCCCCGTCTCTCCACCCTGCCCCGTCTCTCCACCCTGGATGGACGCTGCCTCGTCTCTCCACCCTGGATGGACGCTGCCCCGTCTCTCCACCATGCCCCGTCTCTCCACCCTGGATGGACGCTGCCATGTCTCTCCACTCTGGATGGACGCTGCCCCGTCTCTCCACCCTGGATGGACGCTGCCCTGTCTCTCCACCCTGGATGGCCGCTGCCCTGTCTCTCCACCCTGGATGGACGCTGCCCCGTCTCTCCACCCTGGATGGACGCTGCCCTGTCTCTCCACCCTGGATGGCTGCTGCCCCGTCTCTCCACCCTGGATGGCTGCTGCCCCGTCTCTCCACCCTGCCCCGTCTCTCCATTCTGGATGGCTGCTGCCCAGTCTCTCCACCCTGGATGGACACTGCCCCGTCTCTCCACCCTGCCCCGTCTCTCCACCCTGGATGGACGCTGCCCCGTCTCTCCACTCTGGATGGACGCTGCCCCGTCTCTCCACCCTGGATCGACGCTGCCCCGTCTCTCCACCCTGCCCCGTCTCTCCATTCTGGATGGCTGCTGCCCTGTCTCTCCACCCTGGATGGACGCTGCCCTGTCTCTCCACCCTGGATGGCTGCTGCCCCGTCTCTCCACCCTGGATGGACGCTGCCCCGTCTCTCCACCCTGAATGGACGCTGCCCTGTCTCTCCACCCTGGATGGACGCTGCCCCGTCTCTCCACCCTGGATGGACGCTGCCCCGTCTCTCCACCCTGGATGGCTGCTGCCCCGTCTCTCCACCCTGGATGGACGCTGCCCCGTCTCTCCACCCTGGATGGACGCTGCCCTGTCTCTCCACCCTGGATGGCTGCTGCCCTGTCTCTCCACCCTGCCCCGTCTCTCCACCCTGGATGGCTGCTGCCCAGTCTCTCCACCCTGGATGGACACTGCCCCGTCTCTCCACCCTGCCCCGTCTCTCCACCCTGGATGGACGCTGCCCCGTCTCTCCACCCTGGATGGACGCTGCCTCGTCTCTCCACCCTGGATGGACGCTGCCCCGTCTCTCCACCCTGGATGGACGCTGCCCTGTCTCTCCACCCTGGATGGCTGCTGCCCTGTCTCTCCACCCTGGATGGACGCTGCCCTGTCTCTCCACCCTGGATGGCTGCTGCCCCGTCTCTCCACCCTGGATGGACGCTGCCCCGTCTCTCCACCCCGGATGGACGATGCCCTGTCTCTCCACCCTGGATGGACGCTGCCCTGTCTCTCCACCCTGGATGGACGCTGCCCCGTCTCTCCACTCTGGATGGACGCTGCCCCGTCTCTCCACCCTGGATGGACGCTGCCTCGTCTCTCCACCCTGGATGGACGCTGCCCCGTCTCTCCACCATGCCCCGTCTCTCCACCCCGGATGGACGCTGCCATGTCTCTCCACCCTGGATGGCTGCTGCCCCGTCTCTCCACCCTGGATGGACACTGCCCCGTCTCTCCACCCTGCCCCGTCTCTCCACCCTGGATGGACGCTGCCCCGTCTCTCCACTCTGGATGGACGCTGCCCCGTCTCTCCACCCTGGATGGACGCTGCCCTGTCTCTCCACCCTGCCCCGTCTCTCCATTCTGGATGGCTGCTGCCCCGTCTCTCCACCCTGGATGGAAGCTGCCCCGTCTCTCCACCCCGGATGGACGATGCCCTGTCTCTCCACCCTGGATGGCTGCTGCCCTGTTTCTCCACTCTGGATGGACGCTGCCCTGTCTCTCCACCCTGAATGGACGCTGTCCTGTTTCTCTTCCCTGAATGGACGCTGTCCTGTCTCTCCACCCTGGATGGCTGCTGCCCCGTCTCTCCACCCTGGATGGACGCTGCCCCGTCTCTCCACCCTGGATGGCTGCTGCCCTGTCTCTCCACTCTGGATGGCTGCTGCCCCGTCTCTCCACCCTGGATGGACGCTGCCCTGTCTCTCCACCCTGGATGGCTGCTGCCCCGTCTCTCCACCCTGGATGGCTGCTGCCCCGTCTCTCCACCCTGGATGGCTGCTACCCCGTCTCTCCACCCTGGATGGACGCCTGCCCTGTCTCCACCCTGGATGGCTGCTGCCCCGTCTCTCCACCCTGGATGGACGCTGCCCTGTCTCTCCACCCTGGATGGCTGCTGCCCTGTCTCTCCACTCTGGATGGCTGCTGCCCTGTCTCTCCACCCTGGATGGACGCTGCCCTGTCTCTCCACTCTGGATGGCTGCTGCCCTGTCTCTCCACCCTGGATGGACGCCTGCCCTGTCTCTCCACCCTGGATGGCTGCTGCCCTGTCTCTCCACCCTGGATGGACGCTGCCCTGTCTCTCCACCCTGGATGGCTGCTGCCCTGTCTCTCCACTCTGGATGGCTGCTGCCCTGTCTCTCCACCCTGGATGGACGCTGCCCTGTCTCTCCACTCTGGACGGCTGCTGTCCTGTCTCTCCACGCTGCTTGATCGCAGGCTGCTGCTTTAGAAGTACCAAATGTGTCTCACCTCAGCTGCATCCTCCTGCTGCTGCAGCCATGTTCAGTTTATTCTTTCTGCTGTTCAGATGTGTTTGATTAAATCAACAAGCTTAAAACAGAAAGTGATGCAGAGTATTTAAGGCTGGAAACCATGGCTGAATAAACCTGCTCATCAGGACAGGTGTCTCCTGCAGGTATCATTCATATCAATTTTATATCCTCATTGGGAAAATACATCTTCCCCACTGAGCACCAGCATAAAGCACTCACACTGATCTGATGCATGCTGCATTTTAATTAATGCATAAAGGCCTCAGGAGTTAAAGCAGAAACATCATGCAAAATCATTTACAACCTGAGCCTCACCGAGTCAGGAGGGAGGGAAGAGTGACAGTAAGAGATAAGGCTGATGCGAGGGCAGCATGCATGTGTACAAACACGCATGCACATGCACAGAAAAAATACTGAGGCTAAATTGTAATCTGTGGCAAATAAAAGAAGAAATTCAGAAACACTGATATAAGTGAAGTGTAAATAAAAAGGCCAAATGATGATCAGATTGTTGCATGGTAAGGTAACAGAGCAGAGGCTGACATTAAACTGCATATGAGCACTTTATTAAACAAGATGTTATCCGTCTGCTCAGCAGGCTGCACGTCCCTCTCTGTCCCTTCAGGACTTTTTTAACCTTTGCAGGAAGCCACTTATCAAACAAACCACATGTCCTCATGGTAGGTGTGATGACCACACTGAGACATGACCAGGATCCTTACTGGATATTCAAAACTATAATTTCTCCAGGTGTATTTAGAGAGAGAATCACAGCCGAGACCTCGAGGTGAGACGACAGGTATCCAGTCCACAGCTAGCAGAGTCCTGAGAGACATTATGACATCATCTTTACAATGATACACTACAGGTCTAAGTGTTTATAGAGCTGCTTTAATCCCAGCTAGGACTGAACACAATAATCCTTGACTGTAATTTGAAGGTGTTTGAATGTATTGAAGGGGTCCATCCTGCTCCATCAGCACTACCTGCTCCATCAGCACCACCTGTTCCATCAGCACCACCTGCTCCATCAGCACCACCTGTTCCATCAGCACCACATGCTCATCAGCACCACCTGCTCCATACTGCTCCATCAGCACCACCTGTTCCATCAGCACCACCTGCTCCATCCTGTTCCATCAGCACCACCTGTTCCATCAGCACCACATGTTCCATCAGCACCACATGTTCCATCAGCACCACCTGCTCCATACTGCTCCATCAGCACCACCTGTTCCATCAGCACCACCTGCTCCATCAGCACCACCTGTTCCATCAGCACCACCTGCTCCATCAGCACCACATGCTCATCAGCACCACCTGCTCCATCAGCACCCCCTGCTCCATCAGCACCACCTGCTCCATCAGCACCACCTGTTCCATCAGCACCACCTGCTCCATCAGCACCACATGCTCATCAGCACCACCTGCTCCATACTGCTCCATCAGCACCACCTGTTCCATCAGCACCACCTGTTCCATCAGCACCACCTGCTCCATCCTGCTCCATCAGCACCACCTGTTCCATCAGCACCACCTGCTCCATCAGCACCACCTGCTCCATCCGCACCACCTGCTCCATCAGCACCACCTGTTCCATCAGCACCACATGCTCATCAGCACCACCTGCTCCATCAGCACCACCTGCTCCATCAGCACCACCTGTTCCATCAGCACCACATGCTCATCAGCACCACCTGCTCCATACTGCTCCATCAGCCCCACCTGTTCCATCAGCACCACATGCTCATCAGCACCACCTGCTCCATACTGCTCCATCAGCACCACCTGTTCCATCAGCACCACCTGCTCCATCAGCACCACCTGCTCCATCAGCACCACATGCTCATCAGCACCACCTGCTCCATCAGCACCACCTGCTCCATCCTGCTCCATCAGCACCACCTGCTCCATCAGCACCACCTGCTCCATCAGCACCACCTGTTCCATCAGCACCACATGCTCATCAGCACCACCTGCTCCATACTGCTCCATCAGCACCACCTGTTCCATCAGCACCACCTGATCCATCAGCACCACCTGTTCCATCAGCACCACCTGCTCCATCAGCACCACATGCTCCTCAGCACCACCTGCTCATCAGCACCACCTGCTCCATCCTGCTCCATCAGCACCACCTGTTCCATCAGCACCACCTGTTCCATCAGCACCACATGCTCATCAGCACCACCTGCTCCATACTGCTCCATCAGCACCACCTGTTCCATCAGCACCACCTGCTCCATCAGCACCACCTGTTCCATCAGCACCACCTGCTCCATCAGCACCACCTGCTCCATCAGCACCACCTGCTCCATCAGCACCACATGCTCATCAGCACCACCTGCTCCATACTGCTCCATCAGCACCACCTGTTCCATCAGCACCACCTGCTCCATCAGCACCACATGCTCCATCAGCACCACCTGCTCCATCAGCACCACCTGCTCCATCAGCACCACCTGCTCCATCAGCACCACCTGTTCCATCAGCACCACATGCTCATCAGCACCACCTGCTCCATACTGCCCCATCAGCACCACCTGTTCCATCAGCACCACCTGCCCCATCAGCACCACCTGCTCCATCAGCACCACATGCTCATCAGCACCACCTGCTCCATCAGCACCACCTGCTCCATCAGCACCACCTGCTCCATCAGCACCGCCTGTCCCATCAGCACCCCATGCTCATCAGCACCACCTGCTCCATACTGCTCCATCAGCACCACCTGTTCCATCAGCACCACCTGCTCCATACTGCTCCATCAGCACCACCTGTTCCATCAGCACCACATGCTCATCAGCACCACCTGCTCCATCCTGCTCCATCAGCACCACCTGTTCCATCAGCACCACCTGCTCCATCAGCACCACATGTTCCATCAGCACCACCTGCTCCACCAGCACCACCTGCTCCATACTGCTCCATCAGCACCACCTGTTCCATCAGCACCACATGCTCATCAGCACCACCTGCTCCATCCTCCTCCCCCAGCCCCTCCTGTTCCATCAGCACCACCTGCCCCATCAGCACCACCTGCTCCATACTGCTCCATCAGCACCACCTGTTCCATCAGCACCACCTGCTCCATCAGCACCACCTGTTCCATCAGCACCACCTGCTCCATACTGCTCCATCAGCACCACCTGTTCCATCAGCACCACCTGTTCCATCAGCACCACATGCTCATCAGCACCACCTGCTCCATACTGCTCCATCAGCACCACCTGTTCCATCAGCACCACCTGCTCCATCAGCACCACCTGCTCCATCCTCCTCCCTCAGCCCCTCCTGTTCCATCAGCACCACCTGCTCCATCAGCACCACCTGTTCCATCAGCACCACCTGCTCCATACTGCTCCATCAGCACCACCTGTTCCATCAGCACCACATGCTCATCAGCACCACCTGCTCCATCAGCACCACCTGCTCCATCCTGCTCCATCAGCACCACCTGCTCCATCAGCACCACCTGCTCCATCAGCACCACCTGCTCCATCAGCACCACCTGCTCCATCAGCACCACCTGTTCCATCAGCACCACATGCTCATCAGCACCACCTGCTCCATCCTGCTCCATCAGCACCACCTGTTCCATCAGCACCACCTGTTCCATCAGCACCACCTGCTCCATCAGCACCACATGCTCATCAGCACCACCTGCTCCATCCGCACCACCTGCTCCATCCTGCTCCATCAGCACCACCTGTTCCATCAGCACCACATGCTCATCAGCACCACCTGCTCCATACTGCTCCATCAGCACCACCTGTTCCATCAGCACCACCTGCTCCATCAGCACCACCTGTTCCATCAGCACCACCTGCTCCATCAGCACCACATGCTCATCAGCACCACCTGCTCCATACTGCTCCATCAGCACCACCTGTTCCATCAGCACCACCTGCTCCATCAGCACCACCTGTTCCATCAGCACCACATGCTCATCAGCACCACCTGCTCCATACTGCTCCATCAGCACCACCTGTTCCATCAGCACCACCTGCTCCATCAGCACCACATGCTCATCAGCACCACCTGCTCCATACTGCTCCATCAGCACCACCTGTTCCATCAGCACCACCTGCTCCATCCTGCTCCATCAGCACCACCTGTTCCATCAGCACCACCTGTTCCATCAGCACCACATGCTCATCAGCACCACCTGCTCCATACTGCTCCATCAGCACCACCTGTTCCATCAGCACCACCTGCTCCATCAGCACCACCTGCTCCATCAGCACCACATGCTCATCAGCACCACCTGCTCCATCAGCACCACCTGCTCCATCCTGCTCCATCAGCACCACCTGCTCCATCAGCACCACCTGTTCCATCAGCACCACCTGCTCCATCAGCACCACATGCTCATCAGCACCACCTGCTCCATACTGCTCCATCAGCACCACCTGTTCCATCAGCACCACCTGCTCCATACTGCTCCATCAGCACCACCTGTTCCATCAGCACCACATGCTCATCAGCACCACCTGCTCCATCCTGCTCCATCAGCACCACATGTTCCATCAGCACCACATGTTCCATCAGCACCACCTGCTCCATCAGCACCACATGCTCATCAGCACCACCTGCTCCATACTGCTCCATCAGCACCACCTGTTCCATCAGCACCACCTGTTCCATCAGCACCACCTGCTCCATACTGCTCCATCAGCACCACCTGTTCCATCAGCACCACCTGTTCCATCAGCACCACATGCTCATCAGCACCACCTGCTCCATACTGCTCCATCAGCACCACCTGTTCCATCAGCACCACCTGTTCCATCAGCACCACCTGCTCCATACTGCTCCATCAGCACCACCTGTTCCATCAGCACCACCTGCTCCATACTGCTCCATCAGCACCACCTGTCCCATCAGCACCACATGCTCATCAGCACCACCTGCTCCATCCTGCTCCATCAGCACCACCTGTTCCATCAGCACCACCTGTTCCATCAGCACCACCTGCTCCATACTGCTCCATCAGCACCACCTGTTCCATCAGCACCACCTGTTCCATCAGCACCACCTGCTCCATCAGCACCACCTGTTCCATCAGCACCACCTGCCCCATCCGCACCACCTGCTCCATCAGCACCACCTGCTCATCAGCACCACCTGCTCCATACTGCTCCATCAGCACCACCTGTTCCATCAGCACCACCTGTTCCATCAGCACCACCTGCTCCATACTGCTCCATCAGCACCACCTGCTCCATACTGCTCCATCAGCACCACCTGTTCCATCAGCACCACATGTTCCATCAGCACCACATGTTCCATCAGCACCACCTGCTCCATCAGCACCACCTGTTCCATCAGCACCACCTGCTCCATCCTGCTCCATCAGCACCACCTGTTCCATCAGCACCACCTGTTCCATCAGCACCACCTGCTCCATACTGCTCCATCAGCACCACCTGTTCCATCAGCACCACATGCTCATCAGCACCACCTGCTCCATCCTGCTCCATCAGCACCACCTGTTCCATCAGCACCACCTGTTCCATCAGCACCACATGTTCCATCAGCACCACCTGCTCCATCAGCACCACCTGTTCCATCAGCACCACATGCTCATCAGCACCACCTGCTCCATACTGCTCCATCAGCACCACCTGTTCCATCAGCACCACCTGCTCCATCCTGCTCCATCAGCACCACCTGTTCCATCAGCACCACCTGTTCCATCAGCACCACCTGCTCCATCAGCACCACCTGTTCCATCAGCACCACATGCTCATCAGCACCACCTGCTCCATACTGCTCCATCAGCACCACCTGTTCCATCAGCACCACCTGCCCCATCCTGCTCCATCAGCACCACCTGCTCCATCAGCACCACCTGCTCCATCAGCACCACATGCTCATCAGCACCACCTGCTCCATCCTGCTCCATCAGCACCACCTGTTCCATCAGCACCACCTGTTCCATCAGCACCACCTGCTCCATACTGCTCCATCAGCACCACCTGTTCCATCAGCACCACCTGCTCCATCCTCCTCCCTCAGCCCCACCTGTTCCATCAGCACCACCTGCTCCATCAGCACCACCTGTTCCATCAGCACCACATGCTCATCAGCACCACCTGCTCCATCCTGCTCCATCAGCACCACCTGTTCCATCCGCACCACCTGCTCCATCCTGCTCCATCAGCACCACCTGTTCCATCAGCACCACCTGCTCCATCACCACCACCTGCTCCATCAGCACCACATGCTCATCAGCACCACCTGCTCCATACTGCTCCATCAGCACCACCTGTTCCATCAGCACCACCTGCTCCATCAGCACCACCTGTTCCATCAGCACCACCTGCTCCATCAGCACCACCTGCTCCATCAGCACCACATGCTCATCAGCACCACATGCTCATCAGCACCACCTGCTCCATCCTGCTCCATCAGCACCACCTGCTCCATCCGCACCACCTGCTCCATCAGCACCACATGCTCATCAGCACCACCTGCTCCATCCTGCTCCATCAGCACCACCTGTTCCATCAGCACCACCTGTTCCATCAGCACCACATGCTCATCAGCACCACCTGCTCCATACTGCTCCATCAGCACCACCTGTTCCATCAGCACCACATGCTCATCAGCACCACATGCTCATCAGCACCACCTGCTCCATACTGCTCCATCAGCACCACCTGTTCCATCAGCACCACCTGCTCCATCAGCACCACCTGTTCCATCAGCACCACCTGCTCCATCAGCACCACATGCTCATCAGCACCACCTGCTCCATACTGCTCCATCAGCACCACATGTTCCATCAGCACCACCTGCTCCATCAGCACCACCTGCTCCATCAGCACCACCTGCTCCATCAGCACCACATGTTCCATCAGCACCACCTGTTCCATCAGCACCACCTGCTCCATCAGCACCACATGTTCCTTCAAGCAGATAGTTCTGACTCTGTTCGATCGATTACAGCAGCTTTAATTCTCCTGGGAAGGTTTTCAAAAAGTTTAAAGTTCATGGCAGTTTTTAAAGAGCATTTAAAATGTCAAATATTGACCTTTGTCTCCACTGTCTCTGCTCCAACCCATCCCACAGGTATTCTTTAGAACTCTGTTCAGCCCAGTTAAAGTCCTCCACACATGGTGTGACGTCATGCTGGAGCAGTAAGAGAGTTCCAAAAACTGTTCCACAAAGTTGGGAGCATGAGATAGTCCACAATATCTTGGTGGGGCATTATGGGTTCCTTTCCCTGGAACTAAGGACCTGAACTCAACACCTGAAAATGCATCACCTTAACCAATCAATTCAAATGCAATAACCACCTTTCAACCCTAAGAGAGCAGCACTAAGATGTTTTTAGACCAAAAAGTGTAGAATTTAACAAGTTTACATGAAAATGTAAAGAAAATGCCCAGAAACTGAAAGATTACATAAAGACCCACTAAAACAGTTTATAAACAGAAAACAGCTGTTTTCAGATTGAGTTGCTCTTTAAGCTACACAGAGAATATGAAGCTGTGACTGAGAAGAAGGTTAGCAGTGATGTTCTAACTTCTGATGAATAACACACACACAGATGAACGTTCCACACTATGAGGATAAAAAATTTCTCAATTTTCTTTTTATTATTTTGTAAGTCGATCCTTTCTGCTTATAAAGCAATAAACCAGCAGGCTTTATTTAAATGTCCTCTGTGTGCAGATGCTTGCAGGGATCTGTAGAAATGCTGCAGCTGCATAAGCAATATTCTGTTTTTAGGTGAGCGAGTGAGATCAGGCTGCTCTGCACAACAGGGTTAAAAATACTAACTGTCAGGGGAACCACAGAGATCTCCATGTTTTCACTTCAAACGTGTCTGTTTTAATATCCGTGCTGAAAACTTCCTCATTTGACACAAAACCTACTAAAAATCTAGTTTTTTTGGGAATTCTTAAATCAACCAACTTGACTTGAGTGTAGATTCTTGTTGGCGTTCATGTCTTTGAATCATTCATTCTTATACAGCAGAGTTTCAGTATCAGAAAAAACAGTCTCAGAGTCCAGCGGGACGGATCACAGCAGACCATTAAAGAACAGAAACCTGAACTCACCTGGTACGTGTTGTCGAAGCTGTCATACATGAACCGTGTGATCAGAGATGTTTTCCCCACTGCAAGAAAAGAAAAACATGGATTGTATTAAATCCATCAGGATGCTTCAGAAACTCCAGAGGAACAGGAAGTTGGTTTCATCATGGCTGCAGCTGACAGGAAGTTCATTAGAGTGTGAGGAGATGGTCGAGGAGGTCAGAGGTGCCACCGGGTCCAGATGTTAATCCAGTGCAGCTGGAAACCTTATGGATTTGTGAATGATCTGAAAGTTAAACCCCTTTCACAATAAAATGTCTTTTCATCCTGTCCTGATATCAAAATCAGGGTCCATCACAACACAATGAATAATTTAATCATTGATAGAATATGTAGTTATTTAAGTGTCTTATTATTTCTGTTTTTAATGACACATCTTGTATTTTTAGAGTCTTGGAAGTAAAAACATTCTGTATGAATTACATCTGATTTTATGTTCAATTAACTGGTTTCATTGATCATTTTTTATGTAACTTAGTGTGCACCATAACATTATTATAATTTTGGCCATATTTGAAATGTTTGTTATATTTTCCTGATATCTTTGACAGACAGCTGCCAGCAGCACAGATGTGGGATTATTAAACCTCATCTGTAGTGAAATCTTTATATTTCTGATTCTACGATGGCCAGAAGGAAGTCAGCATCAAAGAAACAGTTTTATCTCCACAAGCAAACATGTAAGATTTTTAGGTAAAATCAACCTTTAAGGATTTTCTTCAGTTTCGTCCCGTCTGCTGACTAGTCTGTGTTCAAATCCAGCTGTGTTGATCGTTATGAGGCTGTTTCTGATCAGTCATATGTTACTTAAACTAATGTGTGTGTCTTCGTCCACAAACAGGATTTCATGCAGCTGTTTGAAGGACCTTTTCAGTCATTATAAGAACAGACTGAAGGTTAGGGATGATGTATAACATGATCATTTCATATAAACTCAGTTTAAGAGCCTGAGTGCAGCGTTATGCTATAAATAATCTCAGGGAAAAGAAGAGCAGTCATGAAGTTGGTTTCCTATTATTTATAGTAGATTTTTAAACTCATTTTCATTCTAATAATTTTATTAATGAGTGAGAGACTGAAGGTAAATACAGACTCTTTATTTAGCCCAGAGCTGCTTTCTGTTTTTCTCTGGAACTTCAGAGAAATGTGGCTGTTTTTTTATTTATTTTAGAAAAATACAGTTGATAATGTGAAAGAACGATAACAGAACACTTTAAACACAGTCAGTCTCTCTTTCAGCAAATATAATCTCTTATATCCACAGTCACAATTGTTTATAGAGATTTTAATCAGACAGACTAATTACATGTGTCCATGCCTTCATTTAGTTTCCATAGCTGCAAGGCAGAAACTGATGTTCATCTACTGATTATGTTAATCATCTCACACTAATTTATCAATACATCAACTAACTAAACACCAACGCTGTCCTAGTTTAGTCAGATACCATCTAGTTTACGGCTTTCTATTAATTTAGAGATGCTCTTCAATATATGTGCATAAAGTAAACCAGATACAGAGAGAGTGGAGTGTTGTATGTATGTTTGTGTGTGTGTGTGTGTGTGTGTGTGTGTGTGTGTGTGTGTGTGTGTGTGTGTGTGTGTGTGTGTGTGGGTGTGTATACTGTTCTTCCTTTAAAGAGACTAAAGACTCATTCTGCTTCAGAAAGGTGGTGTGTGCGTGTAGGTGTGTGTACGTGTAGGTGTGTGTGTGTGTGTGTGTGTGTGTGTGTGTGTGTATGTGAATTTATTAAAAACTTACTAGTTATGATCTGTTTAAGACAATAATAAAAACCCAACAGCCTTCAAAGATCCAAATTAAAGAGAGAAGGTTATTTAATCTGAAGTGTTATTTAATCTGAAGGGTATTTAATCTGAAGGTTATTTAATCTGAAGGGTATTTAATCTGAAGGGTTATTTAATCTGAAGGTTATTTAATCTGAAGGTTATTTAATCTGAAGGTTATTTAATCTGAAGGTTATTTAATCTGAAGGTTATTTAATCTGAAGGTTATTTAATCTGAAGGTTATTTAATCTGAAGGTTATTTAATCTGAAGGTTATTTAATCTGAAGGTTATTTAATCTGAAGGTTATTTAATCTGAAGGGTATTTAATCTGAAGGTTATTTAATCTGAAGGTTATTTAATCTGAAGGTTATTTAATCTGAAGGGTATTTGATCTGAAGGTTATTTAATCTGAGGGTTATTTAAACCTCTGACCTGATCAGAATGAATAAAACTGAAGTTTGAAGTGAACTGGGTAAATATTTTATGAACTGAATGTTCTTTGGACTGATGAGACAACAGGAGCTTCCAGCTGCTCAATCAGCTCCATGTTTACAGAAGAAAAAGAGAACATCACACCTACACCTGCATGGAGGTTTAATCTGGAGGTTGCTTTGAAAATAATGAAACGTGATTATTACGGCACGTGGAGCTCCTGCTGCTCAGTGACAGTGTCTCTGTCTCCGCTGCAGGTTGTGGGTCTTTAAACTAAAACACTGGACTGGTCTTTCATTAAAGCCATCGGTTCTTCTGATGTTTCTGTTATGTGACATCATCACTACTGACTCAGCAACATGAGACAGAACTCAGTGTCTCTCAGTCACAGACAGCATGTCCTCACAGACAGCATGTCCTCAGTGACAGACAGCATGTCCTCAGTCACAGACAGCATGTCCTCAGTGACAGACAGCATGTCCTCAGTCACAGACAGCATGTCCTCAGTGACAGACAGCATGTCCTCAGTGACAGACAGCATGTCCTCACCTCATTGAGTGTCATGACAACAAACTGTGATCAGACTCTAACGTTCTGTGGAGAATAAAGATTTACCTCTGTACCTTTTAATTGAAGTAAACAGCATATAAACATCTAATTACATACAGAGATGTCACTCTAGATTTTCCCTCCTATTTAAAGACTCTAATGAACATTATTTAATTTTTAGAACCACCTTTCAGCTCCTTTATGTGAAGTTAATTAGTGGGTGGAGTAAAGAAGTTTAATAACATCATTACTGCTGTAATTTGGTGAAACTGTCTCAAGAGAAAGAAGCTGATTTATTTTATCAGATGTTAGAAGCAGTTCTGTCTCTCTACCATTCAAACTGAACACCGTGTTGGTTAAATGATTCTAAATGTGAAGCAGCTGCTGCAGCGATAACCTTCTGATTGTTCTCACAGAACACCTTCATACATTTCAAAGGAGAAAGAACATATAGAACTAGGAGAAGTAGAGCGTGCCAGGTTCAGAGGTACCAGTAAACATGATGTCTGATACCTAGAAACCTTCCACAAATTAAACTGTTATATAATAATAAAGTTTCATTCCTCAACTCAGTTGGAAAAAGAAGCTTTTATTTTGTAAAGTTTTTTTTTTTTGGAAAAGATTTGAACGTTTACATGAAACAGGTTCCTTCATCTGATTTGGCTTTAAGTATCTTAAACTAAGAAGTGTGATAAACTGGTTTTATTAATTAGTTCCTATTTTATTGAAGAGTTTAAGAAAATAAACCTTAAAGTATTTTTAGATCTTGAACATTTAAACGTTGAGATTTTGAAGGTGACTCATGTTATAGAGCTACATCAGGGCCAGAGACACAGCTGGGAGAAGACACGTAAATGTTTCATGTTGTGCAGCTACGAGCGTGAACTCAATGACATCGTCTTCTTTTTAAAGCTGAAGAAGACGTCATGCCAGAAAAAGCATCACTAAAAGAAAGAGAACAAAATAAATGTTCTGACTGCAGAACCAAACCATCAGTCAAACCAGCTGCTTTTTATAATATTATACTTTATTGTTTTTAGCCAGAAAGTCTGAAATTAGGATTAAAAACACTCCGTTAAAACTACATGTTAATTCTGAAAGTGCTGTAAAGATCTGAGTTTTAGGAGATCACAGAGAAAATGGTGAAACGTGTCTTCTGTTTAATGTCTCCATGCAGAGACTCTGGTTGGAACATGTTCAGTACAAATAAAAGCTTTTAGTTTGATAGCTGAACCTTCAAGTTCTAGAATTTAATCCATGAAAATCAATAACAACTAACTGTGTGTAGGTGTGTGTGTGTGTGTGTGTGTGCGTGTAGGTGTGTGTGTGTGTGTGTGTGTGTGTGTGTAGGTGTGTGTGTGTGTGTGTGTGTGTGTGTGTGCATACTGTTCTTCCTTTAAAGAGACTAAAGACTCATTCTGCTTCAGAAAGACATCATCACTTACTTGCACTTTATTTTTATACTTATAGTTTCTGCGTCTTGCTGCTACCAACAACAAAACCCTAAAGAAATGATGTTAAAACACTCATTTTAATGTTGGAGAAAGTTTTCACTTATCAAACTGTTAGAAGTAATAACTAGAGACGAACTGTCACATTTATAACATTTTAACAGCCATAAGAAAGTTAAAGTGTTTCGCTTCAGGGCAGGTTGTAATCTGCT
>SSNP01000034.1:1914634-1916875 GCA_006937955.1 Pachypanchax playfairii
AAGGTTATTTAATCTGAAGGTTATTTAATCTGAAGGGTTATTTAATCTGAAGGTTATTTAATCTGAAGGTTATTTAATCTGAAGGTTATTTAATCTGAAGGGTATTTGATCTGAAGGTTATTTAATCTGAAGGTTATTTAATCTGAAGGTTATTTAATCTGAAGGGTATTTGATCTGAAGGTTATTTAATCTGAGGGTTATTTAAACCTCTGACCTGATCAGAATGAATAAAACTGAAGTTTGAAGTGAACTGGGTAAATATTTTATGAACTGAATGTTCTTTGGACTGATGAGACAACAGGAGCTTCCAGCTGCTCAATCAGCTCCATGTTTACAGAAGAAAAAGAGAACATCACACCTACACCTGCATGGAGGTTTAATCTGGAGGTTGCTTTGAAAATAATGAAACGTGATTATTACGGCACGTGGAGCTCCTGCTGCTCAGTGACAGTGTCTCTGTCTCCGCTGCAGGTTGTGGGTCTTTAAACTAAAACACTGGACTGGTCTTTCATTAAAGCCATCGGTTCTTCTGATGTTTCTGTTATGTGACATCATCACTACTGACTCAGCAACATGAGACAGAACTCAGTGTCTCTCAGTCACAGACAGCATGTCCTCAGTGACAGACAGCATGTCCTCAGTCACAGACAGCATGTCCTCAGTGACAGACAGCATGTCCTCAGTCACAGACAGCATGTCCTCAGTGACAGACAGCATGTCCTCAGTCACAGACAGCATGTCCTCACAGACAGCATGTCCTCAGTGACAGACAGCATGTCCTCAGTCACAGACAGCATGTCCTCACAGACAGCATGTCCTCAGTGACAGACAGCATGTCCTCAGTCACAGACAGCATGTCCTCAGTGACAGACAGCATGTCCTCAGTGACAGACAGCATGTCCTCAGTGACAGACAGCATGTCCTCACCTCATTGAGTGTCATGACAACAAACTGTGATCAGACTCTAACGTTCTGTGGAGAATAAAGATTTACCTCTGTACCTTTTAATTGAAGTAAACAGCATATAAACATCTAATTACATACAGAGATGTCACTCTAGATTTTCCCTCCTATTTAAAGACTCTAATGAACATTATTTAATTTTTAGAACCACCTTTCAGCTCCTTTATGTGAAGTTAATTAGTGGGTGGAGTAAAGAAGTTTAATAACATCATTACTGCTGTAATTTGGTGAAACTGTCTCAAGAGAAAGAAGCTGATTTATTTTATCAGATGTTAGAAGCAGTTCTGTCTCTCTACCATTCAAACTGAACACCGTGTTGGTTAAATGATTCTAAATGTGAAGCAGCTGCTGCAGCGATAACCTTCTGATTGTTCTCACAGAACACCTTCATACATTTCAAAGGAGAAAGAACATATAGAACTAGGAGAAGTAGAGCGTGCCAGGTTCAGAGGTACCAGTAAACATGATGTCTGATACCTAGAAACCTTCCACAAATTAAACTGTTATATAATAATAAAGTTTCATTCCTCAACTCAGTTGGAAAAAGAAGCTTTTATTTTGTAAAGTTTTTTTTTTTTGGAAAAGATTTGAACGTTTACATGAAACAGGTTCCTTCATCTGATTTGGCTTTAAGTATCTTAAACTAAGAAGTGTGATAAACTGGTTTTATTAATTAGTTCCTATTTTATTGAAGAGTTTAAGAAAATAAACCTTAAAGTATTTTTAGATCTTGAACATTTAAACGTTGAGATTTTGAAGGTGACTCATGTTATAGAGCTACATCAGGGCCAGAGACACAGCTGGGAGAAGACACGTAAATGTTTCATGTTGTGCAGCTACGAGCGTGAACTCAATGACATCGTCTTCTTTTTAAAGCTGAAGAAGACGTCATGCCAGAAAAAGCATCACTAAAAGAAAGAGAACAAAATAAATGTTCTGACTGCAGAACCAAACCATCAGTCAAACCAGCTGCTTTTTATAATATTATACTTTATTGTTTTTAGCCAGAAAGTCTGAAATTAGGATTAAAAACACTCCGTTAAAACTACATGTTAATTCTGAAAGTGCTGTAAAGATCTGAGTTTTAGGAGATCACAGAGAAAATGGTGAAACGTGTCTTCTGTTTAATGTCTCCATGCAGAGACTCTGGTTGGAACATGTTCAGTACAAATAAAAGCTTTTAGTTTGATAGCTGAACCTTCAAGTTCTAGAATTTAATCCATGAAAATCAATAACAACTAACTGTGTGTAGGTGTGTGTGTGTGTGTGTGTGTGTGT